>VOMN01057263.1:0-45067 GCA_014899125.1 Orchestia grillus | reverse complement strand
CAGAGTGGAGGGGTAAGGGACAACAGAGAGGGGGGGGGCTGAGGGACATTAGAGTGGGGTGTTGAGGGGCATCAGAGTGGGGTGATGAGGGATATCAGAATGGAGTGGTGAGGGACATCAGAGTGTGGGGGTGAGGGACACCAGAGTGGGGTAGTGATAGAGTGGGGTTGTAAGGAACAGAAAACTGAGTGGCATCGGAATAAGGTTGCAACATTTTAGAGGGTGAGTAACTCTTGAGTGAGGTCATTATATATAGCGGATATAAAGCGGTGAACCCAACACGGTGGACACAACACGGTGGACACAACACGGTGGACACAACACAGTGGACACAACACAGTGGACACAACACAGTGGACATAAGAGCACGTTCCAAGACTAGCTGTCCACAGATCTGTCCATGTACATGCGTTCACACAACGCAGAATTGCGGCACGTCAGGGCCGGTATTTTAGATTTGTTAAGTGAACCCGTACTCCATGCTCATCGTTTGTTATCTATACTGAACATAGGGAAATCTCCGACCACGTAACAGTTGTTTCTGGGTGCTTATGAAACTCATTATTAGCCAATATCATAATATTGAATTCACAGTAAGTTCAGTGACTATTATTAGCCCTTATAAATAATAGCATGTCACTGAAGTATACGTCAATAACAGCAGGTCACTGAAGAATGTCAATCTCAGTGCTTCGAACAATGTTTTTCTGAATGAACAGCACGATTAACAGGAGCAACAGGTCAACAATTGAAGCACAGATTCAAGTAATTTAGAGATGCCGCGTTCTCCTCCCCCCCCCCATGACAGCCCTCGCTCCGGGCAGGATGTGCATCGTTGAAACTCCCAACGATCCCATGTACATGGATTTAATTTTGTTCTATTTACAGCCCATCTGTAGCGATGACAGGAGACCTAATAGCTTGGACATAACTGGCAATCGATATGATTTGGACCAGACTCCGCAGTACTTAGTATTTAGTAACAACGAGTTTTCAGCTCGTGATTGAAGAAGTTTGGAAAAGAGACCCGTACCTGGAGAGACGTAAACAACTAGAGTGAACGAATCCAAATATTCCTCCTGAACAATGATGAAGAACCAAACACATTGACAACAGTGAAACACTAAACAAATTAGCTGCAATGAAGCACTAAACACATTGGCTACAATGAAGCACTAAACCCATTGACTACAATGAAGCAACAAACACATTGACAACAATGAAGCAACAAACACATTGACAACAATAAAGCTCCAAACACATTGACGACAATGTTGCATTGAAACGCACATCGGCAAAATTCAGCGGCAGAACGGAAGCGCAGCGATGCTGCCTGTGTGCCGACGACAAACACGGCTGATGGCTGATCTTTCCGACGGAATAATCAGAGAAATGACCGAATGTGAGCACCCATACACGTAGGCACCCGTGAACGGGAACAAGGACCAGATTTTGCTGTGCGAATGTGCTGGACAGTCGCAGCCTCGATCGTTCGAGGCCGAGGCAGTAAGCTGCTCATTGGCACGGGCGTGTGGACGAAAATAAAATCAATGCAGCACACAATGCATTTATTGCCGCGCAAATATGGTGACAAAACTCTCCAGGCGACCAAGTGAGGGCCGGCGCTCCTCATTAATTCAAGTGCTTCTTATTAATTAATAAGGCTTTTTTTTATTAATAGCCGGCCAGCCACGGTCGTACACAGAGGAGGGAGGTGCGGACAGCGCCAGACATCAGCTCGGACGGGGCCAATTCGACGTGACTACCGCCCAAGAATAGAAAAGATTCTAAGTGCCAGTAAAGCACGGTTTTGAATTTTTTTCTAACCTACGCTCAAGTTAGTCTGTATTTTGGGCCGATATACATTTGTCATTTAAAAATATTCAAGGGACCAGTATTTGAAATGCTGATAAATCTTCTCAAACTTTCTGAGGATTGTGTTCCAACGCACTAAGCTTTTTGATTCACTAAAAGAAATCACAGATCAAAATACTTGCTAAAAACATATTTTTCTTTCGCAGGGACGAGATTACGACCAAAAAATTACCTCAATTTTGCAATATAAGCCAACTAAATTATACAATTAAAAATTTTTTGAAATGCGAACAACTATCAGGGATCGTGAAGGCCTTCATTCTCTCCTGAGCTGAGCAGAAGTCAGCGGCCTCGCTTTAAAAGGCGATAATGGAAGTGAGCAGAAGAGCTGCCGGGCGCAGAGACGTCTCCCAGTGTTCCATCCTGGCCATTTGAAGATTCGAGTTGCTCTAATCCTGGCCATTTGAAGATTCGAGTTGTTCTAATCCTGGCCATTTGAAGATTCGAGTTGTTCTAATCCTGGCCATTTGACGGCTCGAGTTGTTCTAATCCTGGCCATTTGAAGATTCGATTTGTTTTATTTCTAGCCGTTTGAAGACTCGAGTTGTTCTGATCCTGACCTTCTGGAGACTGGCGTCGATTTATCGAAGTTAGACGCACAGTCCGTCGCAGTTTCCATTATATTGTTCATTATAATGGTAATTATCGGAGGCTCAATTTTAGCAAAATTTCCAAACGTGTCAATTGCAATTCAACGCGTTCCAACGCACAAATTAACGTCTAAAAAAATAGTTCCGTAGAACAATTCCAGTTATGCAGGATGCGGCCACGAAGCCTGAAGACTAAGCATAACTTCAGCTAAGCCCAGGGCTAAAGGCACGTCCTCGTACGCAGAACATCCAAAATATTCATTCTAGTCAACTTGGCCAAGACGATGCGAAGTGTCACCCAGATGAAGGCCTCGCATCAATGCAATAAAGCACAGAGGACACAAGTCCAGGGATATTGGGTTGTGGTGCCAGTCCATTTAGTTCAGAATAATTTGAGACCAAGGTATTTCCTGGCATTTAGCTACTGTAAAACTTTCACATACGCGAACTATATAAATTTTAAAAATTGCAATATTATGATTCTTATGCAAGTGCATAAATTTTAGCTTTAAAATGAATTGGCTAGCAGCTATTGAGACTCTCAAAGCGACCTAAGAAGTACACAAGAGAGCCCACATATTTCACTGTGTTCTCAAATTTTAATGCTTCTATGTCTCTGAAGAAAAAACAAGCATACATAAAAGGGTTCAAGCAAACGAGAACTAAGCCCCAAGATGAACACGAACGCACGAAGTGTATTAAATGAAAAGGAACAGACTTTATAAAGCCTCGGAATTAAGCGAACAGATGTGGACGCGGTAGAGGCCAACCTTCCAAATATTCTGGAGGGTCCGCGCGGGAATCCTTCCAAATATTCTGGCGGGTCCGCACGTGAATCCTCCCAAATATTCTGGCGGGTCCGCACGGGAATCCTCCCAAATATTCTGGCGGGTCCGCACAGGAATCCTCCCAAATATTCTGGCGGGCGAACATGGCGCTGGGCGAGTCGAGGTTCAGGGTTCAGCTCATGGGCAGGTGTGGCCGTGGCGACCCGGGCAGCGGCGGCTGGGGTTCGTGGCGCTGCGGGCTGCGCCTTCACAAGAAACCTCAAAATCTATTAACGCTACTCGAGGTCAGAATTTTCCCATCGATTGGCTGCCCTCAGAAAACGGACAGGTTAGTGACGAAATGGTATGATGCATTGTTCCGTGATATGATGCAGATCTGTGTAACCAAGTCCTTGGATGTTCCATTACAATGGTGTCGACTTTTTCTCTACAGTTAGTATTCACTGAAACCGAGTGGTTAGGTTAAGCAAATTTCTAGACGTATGTATTTGTCTTATCTTGCTTTATAAATTATTCCTACGCTGATCTTCTTCTATGCCGAGACAGACGAAAAGAATCGAGTAATATGCAGAGAGCGTGAAGGCGGCACTGTAACAATTCGAAGCATCTTGGCGGACTAAATGCAGACCAGACCATTCAGCTTCGCGAGTAGCCAATATTAAGCAAATATTAGCCCAAGCGAGTGCCCAAATTTGGGCAAACGAAGGGGACAGCCTCTGCATCGCACGAAATTAGCCTAGAAGTTCTTAGCGCGACACACAAGCTGCAGAAACAAAGGCTTTATCGAGCCCGTCAGCCGTCCTCGTTAATTCCCTCAACATTAGAACGAAGATCTAGCGCGAACTCCTGGGCTGAGCGTTAGAACAAATCAAGACGTGTCGAGCGGAGTGAAATGGCTCGAATAGAGGGCTACCGAACTCGGAAATTCACTCATTCGACACATGTCAAAGTAATGGGTTTATAAATAGTGCCAAAATGTGAGTAATAATAGGAACCGTAGATTTTCCGAAGACTCAATTCTACTCTCAAATCGATTAATGGATTGACGACCCGAATGTGTGAGCAGCAGACACGTGTATTGAACGCGGGCTCTATTTAGACACGGTGAAACTTTCAAATGAAAATAGTGAAGTATAAAAATCATATTCATTATATTATTTTAACTGATACGTGAATGCTTTAATTTTGTTGGCGTATTAATTGTATTATCTTTATTATAGCGGGCCATCGATAACAGTATTTTCTCATTGTAAGTATTAAAATCATTGTTTTATCATTACCCTAACGAGGAGTCATCGATATCCATCACGAACAAATGACGTCACCGTATTCTTAATTAAAACAAAATTCGTAATTTTAGTGGCAGAGACTGAACCTGTAAATATTTCTACTCTTATCCCAGGATATCCAGGCTAAGTTTTGCCAGCTCGACGTGGACAGGAATTTGCACGCGACCAAGGTAACCCACACTGTGCACACTGCAAAGTAACGAGCATGATGGAATCGTTACACTGAATCCAAGCCGCAGAATAAGAAATTTGCGGGCGCCTATTTCAGCCAATCAGCGACGGCATCACATTGGGGGTCATCCAATAGCCGTCGCGTGCGCAGAGGTTATACAAGTAACTGCACAAAAAACTACACTCATGCTAGTTCACGGAAGCATGCTGGGAAGGGGAGGGGGGGTTCTGTCCGTGAGTCACACTAAGCGGCCTCTCGCATTGGACAAAATCGAGTGCCGAACGCAAGAAAATATTCTCGCCTCGTATGCACCGATGGAAAAAAATATTTACTCTATATACAATTGAACTTTGGTCTTTCATTTTTAATACAAGCTACGTTAGTTTATATATAGTTGGTCAGAACAGTTGTGTTCTTCATGTCATATACAGATCACCCAGCTGTGCGTGCTACCTTGACGAATTTTCTCTGAAGTGTCTTAAAGCGAAGGTAGAATTTAAACAATCTCAAAGCTCGAAGAAAATTCATCTCCGTCAATGTTACGCAAATTTAATCACAGCCATATTGTCTTTTTTCTTAAGAAAGTTAGCGACAAAATGTAAAGTGAACTAACGTGGGGAACATACACTGGCATTCCAAGACAATGAGAGCAAATCAGCCCTTGAACGTTGAGTGCAGAACTTGGACCTCCCCTGCAACTCCCCTCTAATGAAGCACGGTCAGCGTGTCTGTCTATGGCGATCGAGTTTCCATTCACGAACATCAAAACACCAGCACAGATTTATTACGAATTGCTCTTCTCTGCANAGGGGGGGAGGGGGGTTGCGGCCCAGCTGTGCGAAATATGTGCTGGTGGACGTATATACGTCATGTCTAAAAATAATGTGGCCAAGATTTGCCACTAGATAAGGACCGGACAGAAAAAATATCTCAATGACACACTTATGGACCAAAATGTTAACTGAACGCCGTCAAAATTCATGCACTCATACCTGGACAGGAAAAAATTTCACGAGCTGCATTTTGTTTCATCTGGATCCCCACACGCGAGTTTGATTGTTCCAATATTTTATTAAATTAAGAGTGTTTTGTCACATTTATGGGAGCCCTCGGGAGTCTGATTTTAAAGAGAAGAGCGGTAAACTGGGGAACGGGAGGGCCCTCAATTGAGGGGAGTGTAAACAGAGCTGTGATTGCGTCATGACCTGAACAGTTCGTCCTTCAGAACGCCTCGTGAGTGTGGGCAGAACGCGCGACCACCTCATCACCTGAAGGACATCTCTCCTTCTAACGAGATCGTGGCAGTCGTTGCCAGCACCAAGGTGGTGTTAGCGGCCTGTGTACGGCACACTCAGCTCAAGTTACGACACTTTTTGGCCGTCCTTTAATAGAATCATCCGGCGTCAAAACGAGGAGGCTTATCCAGCGTGAAAAGCTCGAGAGTTTGTTAAGGCGGGCATTGAGAGGGGCAAATGATTCAAGTGCCGCCGCACGACTCCTGCACACAGCTTTTGGGGCTTCCGTTCAAGAAATTCCTACGGGGTGAAGACTAAAATGCTGCAAAGGAACGTGGACACGACACTAAGGCCTCGTTTACCCTCAAAACTGGTTTAGGGAGCGACCGAGGCTAGGGAATCTCATTGGAGTTGTCTTCAAGTGATGCTGCTCCAACGCACGTGTGTTTATGAGATTGATAGCACAAGCAGAAAAACTAGATTTGACGCACATAAAATACCTTATTAGACTAGTAGACATATTTGAATTTGTTTTACAAACCCAGATATATCATTGTGTTACCGTTCGCAATCAAGTCTTGAAATTAAGCGTAATATACGTGCAGTCAGAGGACTGCAAGAATCTACGAGTATCTTGTGCAAAGCTTCCTAAAAACTATGATTTTTCGTACGGGGTATTCCCAAAATTTGGCAAATCAGGTCGGACTTCAAATTAATCAATTTCAAAACTTGAATTTCACATTCTATTGGCAAACGTTATCAATGACAAGAGCTTCAACAAGTAGCAGTAGTAGTAGTGTTGAAAGCAGCGCTTCAGAAACTCAGACTACCTCGCACCGAAAGAGTAGGGACCATTTAGTATGGACTTAGGAGACCGAGGAATCTATCCACAGGGTGTGTTCCCACACAAGATCCCCTGCGCATAGAAACAGCAAAATAAGAAGGAAGAGGAAGAAAAGACTAATAAGAAATAGCGAAGAAAGAATGAAAACAGAAAGTAGCAAAATGGGCACGAAAAATGGAAGTCCCCAAAGTCTATCTAAAGCAGAGGTAGGCCTAGCAGTGCTCCTTCGGGGGTACTAGTCCCCATTGCATAGGATATACAAATCAAATCTAACCTAACCTAACTAACCTAACCCTATTGCCTATGGCCTATCCCATGCCCCCTGAGGGTCAGAAAATCCAACTCTGAACGTTTAACACAACCGTGAGAATGACCTGAAGTGAATGCATGCAGCAGTTACATCACACGCATGCAAAGGCCGAGATCATCTCCGGCTGCGGCCTTGTCTACCCAAGCATCAGCAGCAGCACAACTGCCGGAACGGATTAAAACTTGCAATGCAATCATTTTTAAGCGTCAATGGACGGTAGTTGAAGGGAAAGTCAGTTAACGGTCGCCGAGTTACGTCCGTTTTCGGAATAATAAAAGCGGAGTAGTGTCGACTTCAGCTCGGGCGTTTTGTTGCTTTTCATCAATTAATTGAATCAGCCAGAACGGAGGCCGTTCTGTCCAACCAGATTTGTCAACTGTCCGGGTCCGACGCAGCGGACACAGGCTTGTTGTCAATAAAATGATCGTTTTTTATATGAAACACATGAAAGTGATACTTGAATCAGGGCAAACGAAGTGGTCTCGGGAAACGAAAGCTTGTACGCGTTGCCTTTCGCGTACAGCAATAAAATCATTCGATTGCTGTCGAGAGCTGAATGAAAGAGCGAGAGGAAATCTACGAATAGGGTTCGTATTTATTAGTAACTCCAGCATTACCCAGAATACTGTGAAATACTGGCCGGTGAATTCTACTGCGGATAGTGAGTATAAGAATCCTACATAAATAACACGCTGGTTTTACACGCGAGTACAGCCCTCGAAATTCACTTTTCAAGTTTACGTAACTAAAACAAACGAAAGAGACCATCGTACGAGCAAAACAATTTAAATCGAAGACTTGATATGTCACAAGAAGCTTTCTCGATTATTAAAATTACTTTATAATGAAATAAATCAAACTTGATCGAAATTAACACATTCTTGCTGTCAGATCCAAGTAAATGCTTTCAATAAACTAACACGAATGAGTACGAGAGAAGTACGCAGTTGCCGTCCTCGAATGGGGCGTAGAAAGCGCAAAAAACTACCGGGAGTGTAGAAAGCACAACAGACTCAAGCGAAAAGCGTATAGAATATATAATAGACTCTGATGGGAGTGTAGCATACACAGTAGTTCTGCTAGAAGGAGTGTAGAATACGCAATAGACTCTATTGAAGGGGTGTAGACGCAATAGACTCTACTGGTACGTGGACTCCGAAGAAAACTCAGTAGGAATATATGAGGAATTCCCTATATGTATTGCAAGAAAAATATCCTATATGCGTTGCAAGAAAAGTACTCTATATGCGTTGGAGGAAAAATACCCTATGTGCGTTGCAGGAGGAGTGAGCAAGAATGCAAGTCAAGTTTCAATGCACAAGTCTTGACAAAAGCGCTCACGCGACAGAATTGAGTACATCTTCCAAACGGACGCAGCAGGGCTCAGGTTACAGAGCGTCCCAGTTTTACGACCCCTTTACATTTCCATAGAGCAAGGCTTGTCCAAATGTTCAATGCAAATCACTAAAGCTTCCGCTCCTCATTTTGAATATTACTTCAGCCAACGACGGAGGTCTGCTCCAAAGTTAGAACACTGGCACATATCTTAAGCCACTACAGAATTTAAGGCTAAAAGTTATTTCTACTGAAGACCGGTATGCTGCAGCAGCCTCAGGCTTGAACCGGTTATGAAACTTACAATGAAATGAAATTGCAGCAGTGATTTAGAATACAAAAATTCTACTGAAAATCTTGAGTGTTTGAAAGGAGTCTTTTTCTCTCTAATATATACTTGAACAGGAATCCGAAGCAACGTAAGAGAGAGTCAGTTGGTATTATAAGATTGACTATTTTCAGCTCCCAAACTCATGAGTGCATCTATCATTACTCCCGAAAAAAAAATCTTATCAGACAACATGAAATGAACTACTAGCACCCACTCAAAACCTTCGTATATATATTAAATAAAAAAGTAGTTCATACTTTAAGGTTACGAGTGTGCAATTTCAACATCTGTACATCAAAATGAAGTGAAAAACCATAAGGATACCTAGCGGAAATAAAAATTGCAGTAGCATGTCTTCTGCCTCAACCATTTCATCACTGCTACATACTTAAAATTTCAACATTTTTCCATGAAAATGACGGGAAAAACTATTGTACAGACCTAGCGAGAGTGAAATTCGGACTTAAACATGTTGAGCCGCACCCAGTCCATCGCTGCTCCTTCAGATGCTCAATAACCAACAAAAGGAGACCGAGTGCTGTCGAGCAAGTGCCGTCGGCGCAGCCTCTACCCTGTGATCAGGGGACATGAAGAAACTCATTCCAGGCACGACTGCCAAATCGCTAGTCCTGGAACCTCGGTTTCTAAGCCTCGCTTTTCAAAGAAAAACTTGTACCCCGATGGAAACCAAGCCAAACTCATGACCAGAGTCATTGTAACCAACGACAAGTTGCGCTGTTGAATCTCGAGGTATTAGATGTCTCTACGAAAGGTCATGTTACAGTAAACATGTGCATAATGTTCATTGGAAAGAAATATTCTAACAGAACATGTGAAATTCGTGTATTTAATGCACAGTAATACTCTGATTTGAGGGCCCTCCCGTCACCTGATATGAGTTCCCTCAACGAACACGAGGGCGTCGGGTGGAACCGACGCCCTAACACCACACAAAACCCTTTGTAAACCCCTCACGTCGGACACAGTGTCGGTTCCGTTGATTTCGGTTGGCGAAGGCAGGCGCTCTGTTGCGATGTGTTACGTCGGCTCTCTCGTAAGTACTTGTCTTCGATTGCCGCTGAAGGGCGTAAATGACAGTCTGCCTGGGCCGGCCAATGGCAGCACAAGAGGACAATTTTCTCAGCGCCGTGTAGATTATTGAAGCTAGGCATGAAGTCGGTGCGCTTATTGAGACGCTGAGCTTTGAGGCTCTTTGCGAGGGCCGCGTCCCTCGCAGTCAACATCGGAAAGTCATTAAGTGTAAATTGTTCGAGCTGCAACTAGGAATAGCTTTCATCCGGACTTCTGCTTCGTAAGATCACGTAGTTTATAAAAGTGCTGTTTGTTTTGTGAGTTGGAATGTTAAACCGAACGCCCACCCCAGCACGTGTCGTGCTGCTCTATAAAACAAGTAAATATTCATCATTCAGTTTTCTTTCTATTCAAACAATTTTTCATCAGATGCAATAAGAATTTTGAGATGGAAAATTATGAATGGAGTAGACGTACAGTATCCACAATGGCACGTATGGTCTTATGTACGAGAATGATGTACAATACAAAATTGAGAGTCAATGTTAATGTATGAGCTATGATACGATTGTGTACCAGTAAACATGCACCAATCACAGCCTACTATATACATATGAACATACTGGGTGTGACAAAGTCATTCTGCACTTTTAAAACTAATTATACGAAAAGAACATTTGAGTATACAGATAGAAGAGTGGCAAGTTTCGTATGAACGAAAATATGAGGTCTTTACCTCGAAACAATTTCTTTTAAATGGTCATATCTCTGTTGCTATATTGCGTAATTACAGAAAAATAATTGCACAATTATGCGAACTGAGCTAATTCTTACAACCACGAGCAGCAACAGCAAAAGCAGCAACAGCACCAGCAGCAGCAGCACCAGCAACAGTAGCAGCAGCAACAGTAGCAGCAGCAACAGTAGCAGCAGCACCAGCAGCAGCACCAGCAGCAGCAGCAACACCAACAGGTCACTCTTAGGAGCGATGTGACACTCCAGCAGCAGCGACGAAGTCGAACTCGCTGTATAGCGCTAGTCTCAAAAATACCAGGTAAGAAAAGTAAGTATGCACTTACACAGACTGTATGCACTGACTGGACTAACTTGCAGTGCACACAAACACTAAGCACTGTACTGCAGAGCACACACTGACTGCACTAACCATCAGTGCACACATTCACTGTGTATTATATGTTACACACAGATTGGGCTCTAAAGTGCGTTCCGTTTGATTGTGCAAAATTATTTTTGGACGATATTTTGTTGTACATATACGGTTTCTCAAAAAAATGGGTTTTCAAAACTGTTCACGTAATTTTCGAATTTTATATTCAATTGAGTATTCAAGCGAAACAAAATTTAATATTTTTAATGATCTAGGCGTACATGTCCTAATTTAACGTTCAATTTAAACATGCAAAGTAAGAGAAAATCACATTTTTATTCAGTATTTTATCGGTGGAGTTACGTATTTCAGTACTTGTTATTGAGTACGACAAAGTATAATTAAAAGTCGAAGCAACAAATATTTTTCCCACCGAATAAAACCAAACATGGTTTCCTCCATTCTTCAGTACCCACACGTGACGCCTATCAAATACTAATGTCATTTGCGGCAAGTTTAATCTAAGGATTAAACCTCAGATGGTTTAATTGATCGACAAGCACTTTCAACTGCTTCCCACAGGACTTTGGAACTCAAGTATCGGTTGCCAATAGCATAAATAATCCTCTTGACAATGAACCTAACATTTTCTATGAGACTGTTTCTGCACCATCAAATTGTACCCTTTGAATCCATGGTCACAGCCATTCGGTTTTGTTCTTTGATATGTGTGCAGGTGCATTATCCTGTTGGAATTTCAAAGACGTTTTCATAATTGGTTGATCGTAAAGCCAGGGAAGAAAGGCGTCCCCTAAGCGATAACACTACGAATTTGAATTTAACTTTAATTCTTTTAATAGTTTGCAGGGGCCAATTAACTCATCTCTTTGAATGCCTGCCCAAAACATGACTCCCCCTCAACGTTGTCGACAATGGGCATTCCTGCCGATAGACCATTCAACAGCCGACCAGATGACCGCCCCCATCAGGTCTATCAAGCATTGTACGAGACCCTTCAGTGAAAATTACATTGCTGAAAATGACCGTACAATTCCGTGCCCATTCAACCTTTTTGGTTCTATTTGCGTCACTCGACGGAGGTCTTTTGATCGGGCTCCTCACTTTGACAATAGCATTGAGGACTTTACACCTGGCGGTTGTGCCACGTTTTGACGCACCAGCGGCGTCACAAATATTCTCACTGGTAAAACGGCGAGTTTTGATGGCTTTTAACTTTATTTTACGAAAATCGCTCGCGGATGACTTTTATAAATGTGCTCTTTCTTGTGTTTCTTGATGCATGTTTTACCAGAAAACACAACTGATTAGATAGTATGGCGATCATGACCTAACTTTTTGGATGCGTCTAGCGTTGAAATATCAGTTTCAAGCATGGAGATCATTTTAGCAAGATCTCCTTTGGTATGACCAGATTTCTTGCCTTTTTTTAGTACACACGTTGATTGTGCAAAATCTAGCAGAGCAGTTGAAGTACTAAAATTTAACTAACCCTGAAATACGTGACAAGAGTACAATAAATTCCTTGAACGTACAAAATAGTTAGAATAAATCATTCCTTATATTATACAAAATGAGAATGTAATATTGTACAAATAGAAGAAAAGACAAAAGTTCTTTATGTATTTCATTTAATAAAACATACATGTATAATCAAGCAGAATCCCCTGCACATCCTTACATAATTTATACATCCTTACATAATTTATGCGTATGTCATCACTTTAGAATTAATAAAATATGAGCTTATATTTGATGCATTATGAGAGCACGTAGAAGACTTAAAAAAAGAATATATTATAATGGTGCATGAAATGCTCTCAGTTTCGATGTTTAATAAAACTCACTTAAGAAATAAGTGATGTCGGGCAACGTCAACCATAAATGCAAAAATTAATGTGGAATTCAACTATTTCTTGACTTGAATAAATTTCCGTGTGATTTAATACCGATGGGAAAAATCCAAGAGTACCTTGACATCCTGTAATTAGCATACATGAATACAAGATTGGAAATATTAGATCAAGATGATCGGAAATGACTACCTAGTACAAAAGCTAGGTTCAGAAATTTAAATGAAAGTATCAAGAGTAATATTCAGGCCACCATCGTCATGCTCTTCGTCTTTCACCCTTACACTCGTGTATAAAAGCAGGGTTAATTATATTTTTCCGTGATCAATCAAAGATGAGGTCATTGCAACGTTTTCCTGCCGGTGGCGAGGCTGAGGTGTCAGCTCGGCTACATTATTTCACGGGGAAGTTGGTATGGAAGAGTCTTCGTAGGGTCTCAGCACCCGCTAGAAAAGTCATGCACTGGCGTGAACGTACGTAGACTTGGTGGGATGTCCCTTACACCGGATGAATAAGAAATTTACGCACGGGCAAAAAAATGCGTGCAGGGACGATGTATACAATGCATGTTAATGAAGTGATTCTTTTTTCAGACATATTGACATAAAATGAACGTCCGAGTACAATTTCAAGTAAACTTAAAACTTGTATCCTAAATTTAACGATGATTTTTTTGACGAATATACGCGCTTTGTTCTCTCCCCGCATAACAAGAAGAGGTTTTAATTTTAACCACATTTGGGGCAGTTTTCACAGCAACACCCTAGACTGAGCTCAGCTAGGCTTCAACTCTCCTGAAGCCAAGGGTCGCGATGCAAATCGTCGTCTTAAACGAGAAAATACTTTCTGAACCCAGACCAGCACCTCTACACCACAGAGAAGAGGCTTACGATTAAAAAACTGAAAGAATGAGGACTAAAAAATAAAGTAATTTCGATTTACCAGGATGGGTGGTTCTATGATAGCTATAGGACGGTGCCGCTGAATCAGAAGCGGCTGTATATAGAATGCGCTTATCGAAGAGGGTTATAAATCAAACCGAAGAAAAATGTGTATCGATATTAGCATTTTATCAGATCGCAACAAGAAACTAAGTAATGAAAAATCAGCCACTTCGTAGTTAAAAGTCTCCTACTGAAGCAAGAACGAAGCTTCTTTTGATGAATCCTGCAGGTGTTAATTCATAACTTAGTTAAATGACGAACGTTAATTGGAACATTTTCACCATAATCAAAATTAGTCTTTTGTCTACAAGATCAAAGCTCGCTCTGGAGAGTATGAAAATTTGCTCGGAGAAAAAACAGAAAAAAACAATGAACAACAGAAAAAGAGAAATGAAACTGACTCAAAAAGGAACATCTGGTGTTTCCTGCACTACCTTGAAAAATATGAAAATTTTACTTACTAAATGAATATTCAGATGAGGTGAGAGACAATGGGCTAGACAGAGAGGGACAAATAGAGGTTGGGAGAGAAAGGGATAAGGAAAGAGCGAAACGGAGAGGGAGAGGGGCCGTATGAAAAAAAATGGAAAGGGGGAAAGGGAGAAACAGCAAAAAAGAGCGAGATAGGCCAATAGGACGAAGGATTGGAAGAGAAAGAAGATATTTCCGCTAGCTTTCCCACTGCCATTTTAGTAACCAGCGATCTCGAAATGAGGATCAAATGGAAGTTACAATAACACAGCAGTTGTCAAAATGAGACGCTTAGGGTGATTGGAAACCGGGGCTGGTGCCCTAGGAAATGGAGGTGAGACTGGGGCACGCCGAGTGTCGTAAAAGATTTTCAACCAGATACACAACAAAATGAATTGCGTTACATATGGATTTACGAACTAAAATAAATTTTCTCACTTCTCAGTTTATTTTGATGTTATCGAACCATCAAATGGGCCAGAAAATTTTGGCGTATGATAAATTCGGCAGAAACTGGGGCCACATCAAGGCAGGGACGTGAAGGGGTCACATCAAGGCTGGGACATGAGGGGGTCACATCAAGGCCGGGACATTAGGGGGTCACATCAAAGCCGGGACAAACAAGGAGACGAAGATTTGAAACAAATCATTAGGCAAGCGTCGTACATTTCCTGTCTAACTTTCTCGCAAGAGTATCAATAACTAACATTTCAGCCTCGTAAATATTTTATCAAAGTGTTATAAATTCATCGACGGGTTGGCGCGAAAACCCACTCTAAGACTAGGTTGTTTCCAGGAGAAACTGCTTCGAATTTGGCCGTGTTGGGACTGGGCAAGGAGTTCTGGCGCGGAATTTCAACAGGTATCTCATTTTGCTCACAAGTGTCAATTTTGACAATTCTTCCCATAAATTCAATAAAAATATTAGACTGAATTATGGAAACAGCAACAAATGAAGAATGTACGAAAATCGACAACTAAAAAGAGTATATCTTAATTGAATTTTTACGTACTTGAATTCACTGACGGACCTGCAAATTATTCATTCAATTTTGTTTAATTTTCAGGTAATTGGAGAGCTATGCAAATGCTTCAGGAAAGTGGAAATACCAAACCGTATCAAAGAACTATACATTTTTCTCTTCAATGGATGCCAAAAAGTCAATCATATATTTTCAGCAGCGATGATATCAATTGCAAGGCATTTCTAAAGGCAAAATGAAATACATTTATCAATTTCAGGGGTACACTTGTACGAGTATGCAGTAGTTATTTTCAAAATCGCGCTGTCAGATGGGACGATAAAAATTTCTTTGTCATTCATGCTCATATCTAACAAGAAGGTACACCTGAAAAAAAATCATTCATACGCACTACTCGGGCTCAATATACCTAAAATATAGAAGACGATTTCTTTCAAGTTCTGTGCGTCGACAAGCAGAGCCTGCTTCTCGGCTGGCGCCAGAGAGAACAAATTCAACAAAAGTTTGCGATAAATAGAAATCCAATAAAAGGTTCAAATCGTCGAGTTACGGTGGCGGTCATACTTACTGAGACTCAACTACAAAGTAACCGAGACCTTTAATGTTCCAGTTCAAAGATTCTCCAGCGATCGCATACACACTCTTTTACATCGACGCCTTGCAAAACTTCATCAACTTTATGGCGACATTATTTACCAAAGCCAAAATTCCAATCAAACTTTGCGAATAGAAACCCGGAGCAAAGTTACACAGAAAATCAATTGGGGCACTATTGAAATGAGAGCTTCAGAGTCGACTGGAGTCTTCGCCTTTCCCTCGGTCTTCCTCAGAGGGAGTCGGCTGGGGTAAGTCGAGTGCACGCTTCAGGGAATCGTTAAGAGCAGAGCTTTGTAATGGATGGCAGAAATTAGAGGCCGTCAGAATGAAACATTAGCTAAATGATGCGGTATAAGTTAACGGAGCCATCCACGCGAACGCCGCAAATAATGTCAGAGCGCATGCACAGAATTCGAGCGACGACATGGAAGAAGTGAAATGCTCGAGCACGAGACATGTCATTCTGTTGTGCGCGTCGTGCATCGCATTACGAGAAAGAAGGCAACCGCTGCTTAGTTGAGTGGGGGAAGACGTGTTATTATTGAATGGCATTTGGAATTGCCAGCTTCAGCATTGAGCGGAACAAGCTCAGTTAGAGGTAGGGATAAGGGGTTAAAAAGCGGTCGGTGCAGCCTGAAAAATGGGCGTAAGGTGAAAAATTGTCAAGTACGACGTATGTCATTTTAGTAGACCACTTGCGCATCATTGCGTTCATGGTGAGTCATAAAATGATAATATATTGTACGTGAGATATCACAGCAATTTTCGTCCGCCTTATAGTAAGAAGAGGTAAAATTAAAGGCATTAGATGCTATGTAAGACACTAGTAAAGGATTTATGCTTACCATAACTTGCAAGTTCATACTGAACGAAAACAAAGAAGAAAAAAAGATCGCATGTAAAAACCTAAACACAAATGGGAATTTAAAAAAAATTTACCGAGGTTGTGACAAATAGCAAATTTTAGAATTACTCTTAATTACGCTAACGCTGTATGATGAAGACCGACACAGTGTATTATACGCACATGTTCCAAAAGTAATCATTCTTCAGCATTTGACTATCAGAGAGCAGAGAGAACAGAGGCATCGAGGCACTGAAGGAGGACACTTTTCAGTGCGCACCTGAGGACTCTTCCTCAATTCAACGTCCAAAAATAAGAAGCTAATTGCGTTTTATTTACACAGCACGGAGAGCACTAGAATACCAATACTTTACTACGGGGATTTTATTGGTAGACTGTCGTAATGAATACCAATAACACCAATACAATGAAAAATGGCGACTCACCGAGTTGGTAGGCCTCTACTTCGTGAGCCGAGATGGAGACGCAAGCATCCCTGAGCAAGTAGAGCAGCCTCTTTGCCTGGCTAGCTTCGGCAATTACTCAACAATGGATTGACGACCAACGGCTTTTCAAGCTCGACTCTCGTCATGAGAACAGTACAACACGACACTGTTAGAGTGCACTCACTCCAAGGCCCGTTTGCAGGATCACGAAATTAGAAGAACGGTCATCTTCTTCACAAAGTTACACGTCGACGCTACTACGGTACGCTTTCAAAGTGTACTTCAGCGAAGGCTCCCCAGCGTACATGCAGGAATGGAGAGCAGCTTCCTTGCTCTTTTATTGCTGAAAGAAAAATTTCCGCACGCTTGCTGGAGTATTGCGATATTCGAATCGGAACCAGCCATGAAGAGCTGAATCTCGATTGCAGGCAAAAATGACGGTAGATATTCTGAACTTGTAGATAACAAAGCACACCATGTGACGCAACAAACTTTGTGACACAGTTCCTGGATATCAGCCCCTGGATATCAGCCCCTGGATATCAGCCCCTGGATATCAGCCACCGCTCCTCACGCCGAAAAGCCGGTAATGAAGCGGACCCGGAGCGCTCGCTGAAATTTATCTTGCGCGGCAATTAAGCCATTTCCATTAAGTGGGAAACTTCTGCTAATTTCAACTTCAGGACTTGAAAAATGCCACTGTTTGTTTTGTATGCGACCGTTTTTTTCCCGAGGTCCGTTTTGATTAAATTTTATCACGGCGCCTCTCTCAGATTCACGTAACCGCGGCGCAGTTCGGCAATTTAGGAAGTTGAAGAGCATTAGTTTCGGCCGCTGGGGAGAGGACACAAAAAAAAGCCAGGTGTTCACACCGGCACTCAGTAAGTATCAAAAAACTCGTAAAAACTTTCAAGATGAACTAATGAGGTTCTGTTCCTCCTAACCCATAGGGATCCTGAGCGCCCCTGAGAATGGATTTCACGCATGACGTCATACTGGACGATGTGCATGCATGAGTTTATGTTAAATCCTCCACCAGTGGGATGAGTGAATGTACACTATGTCATAATTTTTCAAGATTTTCTGAAATAGGTTTCATAGCGTAGGGAGTCAATTATTTGATGCGTTACGAATACTTATTTGACCCAATGTACATCCTTCATTGCATATGTGAACTATTGTTCAAAGTGTACATCAAGAGAGAGAAGATTCGAGCTTCTAAATTTAGTTTTATAAGAATCTTTGGCTTTCAAATGAAATTCAAAGTTCTAACCCCACTTTCCGAATGGAGACCCGAGGTTTTGATACGCGGAAAATCAAGTGGAGCAATATTGAAAAGACAGCTTCAGAATTAGTTGGTGCATGGGCAAAAATTACTTCAAATTAAAACCTAAAATGCTAAAATGTCAGTGTACTGCACCAGCACTTCTGAGTGTAACGCTCAACTCAATTGCCTGATTTAAGGCTTGCACTGGAGCCGTTGATCTCTCCACGGAGAGAAAACTATATACATTTTTATCGCCACCATATGCGTGTTTTATATTTGTCATAGCACTGACGTACAAATGGGCATCATACATGCACGATAGCACACTTTTCTGAACCACGTATGTAGCCGTACGGCATAGAAGTGTACAATCGTGACATCCTTGCCACAAATCTACGGCGTTTCTTCCGAAATATTAACTTACTCTGACTACGCTGAAATTCCGAAACAATACTTGTAATGAAAAAAATATTAATAATAGCAACGAATGTTGCGTAGTCCTGGCCGCTAATACTGTTTAATAAACAAACCCTGTTGTTTCAAGTTTTATGCGGAAATATGGTGTGATTCACACAAATAACCAACACCTTAACGATTCTAAGAAACTTCATGGCTCTATTGTGCAGAAATGTCACCCTACTGCGGAGGGTACACTCACAGCCTTATCCCACACGGGATCGCGTAGCCATGCATACCCTCACATGCTACTTGCCGCTGCAACACTGAGCTGATAGGTGAAGGTTGATACACCCAAGTGTTTCAAATTTTTATCCATCGTATGGTCAGTATATCCTTGGCAGCCACTTAAGAACGGCAGGTATCTAAGCTGAGCGTGAAATAATTCCTGCGTTAAGAGTGCTAATCTTATCCTAAAAAAATACGTCTTAATGCATTACTTCCAATTTCATAATGCACAAAAATATGATTCCAAATTGTACGTTACAGATGAATTTTTTTTCGTACATTCCAAGTGTCAAGGACATTGACTTTCGTAGCTATTGATAGGGACTACCAGATTTAAAACTTAGTCCTGACCGAACTCAAAGTACAAATATACGAAATCACTGGCAAAGCTATTTCTGCCCCTCTGCAGCGACGCCAGATATTAGAGTTTGAATACTTCTGCGACAAACGAACTTTTACATTCTACTTTGATGAGTTGAGATCAATACTCAGGATGTTCCTGAATTAATCGTTGATGTAGGATGTCCAATTACAATAATCTGACAAGACCATGGAAAGCGATTAGCTCTATAATTTTTCCTTCGACCTAAATACTTTATTTTTTCCAATAGGTGAAGTGTATTTGAAAGTTTTCATTAATATTAGAGTTTCACGAGTGCCACACCGCTCGACGGAAGGATATCCTGATGGAGACAATTCGACTCGCATGGCGAGCCCTCGAGACCCTGAACTCTAATTTCTATCTTTCTGAACGAAGTTGGGGATCTCGCACCGCTCATCAAAGCCAGGCCCTATGTTTTATTTTACGACTCCTACGAACATCCTCGTAGAATTTGAGCGACGAATACCCCCGTTTCGCGAGGCCTTGTTCACGAACCATCGTCGGACAGAATGGTACCATTTATTACAGCTCGTAAACAACGTCTTCTAATGATAGTTTAGCTCGTACGTAAATAACTATGCACGCGCTAAAATATTGACCGTGCGCAATGGGTGTAACCGGGCGACTTGAAGCAGTGAACAGCCAGCGAGTGTACCACCGACACCAGGCACCACAGAATAGGCGCAGCACGAGGACGAGCCGAGTGAGCCGTCCTCTCGAGCAGCTACTCAAGCCCCATCTCATCGTGCAGTAAAATTAGAGGTCAAATAGTTAATACAGCATCTTCAGATTATCATGCTTGGAATCTCAGTCAACTAATTCTATTTGCAATTCGTCCAATGCGACAACATTCCGGAAGTTGAGCAAGACACTTCTGATGAGACGCTGTGGTACTGTTCAGTAGGTTACATGTTTTTCGTGAGATGGGAGAGCCTTCCTGTAGCTATGACGTTAGACTGCGTAAAAATTTCAGAAAACTTTTCATTACAAACTGAGAAATAATCGCAACTTAAGGTTTTGCCACAGTAACTAAGTTATAAAAAAAAGTAGCTCACACAGACGTGATGAATTGATAAACGTCCGAAAAAAGAGACGTAAAAAATCGACAGCAAATGGACAAAAGAAAACTCTCAATCGGCTTACGAAGGAAACACTGCACAGCAGCTTCTATATTAAATGAACTGAGGCTCCTCTTGCGATAAGCAACATCAAACATTGAAGGGTGGAAAGCCTAAGTGAACTACACTTATTTTTGAAGAATGATGCCGTGCGTGTTTTAGATGGTCTCGTACACTGGACGATTCGATTTTAAAATTATTTTCAAACCTTAAAGTAAAGAAAAATGCGGTGATTTTTATTCACATTACAGTATGTGCATTTTGATAATATGCAAATTTCAGTAGTTATGGATGTTAAAAAAAAGTAGAAGAAAGATATTTGAAAATAAATTGGTCGTGGACCACTAAGGTTTCACGCCCTTTCATTTTGGGTGAAGCAAAGATGTGCAGCGAGTGGCAGGCAGCCGTCTGGTGTGGTATGGGTAGCTAAGTATTTTGAAACTTTTAAATATGAATGAATTTGGAGGCATGGGTTCCAACTTGCAAGAAGTTTCCATTTTCTAAAAGCTGGCCTTCATTTCTAAATACAATAACACATAAGCAATTATAAACCTTGAATAAAATTTTCGCGGGGGAGAAAAAGAAAAAACTTGAAACACTTGGAAGACTTTAAAAAGTACAATTTTTTTACACAAAAAATCACGACAAGATAACGAGGTGAAAATTTTTCAACTGGGAATGCGCAGATTACCGTTTGTTTCTCAAGAAAAATTGAGAAGATAATACTAAGGGGTAAATTTCCTGCAAACTATAGTCGCTTAAACCATTAGCATGCGCACAGCTCACGGGAAAATGGATGAAAATCAACCATTTACGATTACAATACGGTCCCACTATTGCGGGTCCCACTATTGCGGGGCCCACTATTGCGGCCCCACTATTGCGGGGCCCACTATTGCGGGGCCCACTATTGCGGGTCCCACTATTGCGGGGCCCACTATTGCGGGTCCCACTATTGCGGCCCCACTATTGAGGCCAAACCACTACTTGCGTAAAAAAAGATTAAAACTGATTCCAATTTTCGATATTTTTCCAATCATTATTGTCGTTGATATTCTCATTATTGTTCGTAATGTAATATTTAATATCGCCTCTGTAATTCACGCTACGTTTATCGATACCCACTGGAATTAACATAATATTCATTAGGCTGAACGCATTTAGCACACGGATACGGACCTACCGTAGCGGGACATGGTGGGAGAGAACAACCTCAGCTGCGTGCGGCTCATGAGCTCACCCCCCAATTATGAACCCAGCAAATCGACCCATTGACAAACAGACTCCTTGAATTTTTATGCTTCACAAGCTCAGAATGGCTCCCTTGTGCAGGAACTGGCTCCAGTATTGGTCCTGAACCGACTTCTGCATGGCGGGGGTAATGTTTTGCGAGAGCGGGTTCTTAAATGTCCGAGAGCGCACTGTTATTTGCAACGCGGAGACATTCTTGAAATATTTGGGAATTTATAGCTCTCTCTCTCTCTCTCTTCTATGGATGCGACCATACAAGAGGAACGCTGAAATGATTTCATTCAATGAGCAGTACGTGAAAGTGAAACTTCAGAGTCTTCCGGGGTTATTGTCAGTACGGCCTACTATGACTGGTAAATAATGAAAAGACTACACAAGAGAAAACGCATCAATGATGACAGGGAAAACGAAGTGAGAAAATGATGGAAAAACTAGACGAAATAAAAACGAAGTCAATGGCTTTTCGCATCGATTTGCAGCCTTAAGCATTCGAACAATGAACGATAAAATAAAAAAAGAGTCCTGAAAAAATTAGCAAATTTACCCACACAGACTGAGGCACGAAGAGTTGCTGTGCCTGGAACGAGTATCTAAATATTGCCGTTAGGAAACATTAGGTTCCTTAGTTTAACTGACGAGAACAGTCACTATTTGTAAAACTCCTTGTGAAACGTTATTCGATCAGATTATATTACATTAGATCAGTAGTTAGTTTATAGCTCCCTATCTCCATCTAATAGGATCCAAAGATAACGAAAAGAAGGGTCCGTATGGTATGGGCTTCCGAAAAAGAGAAATCTATTTACAGGCGTGCTTGTATACGAACAAGGTACAGCAAGTGAATAGGAGGAGAAGATAAAAAATAATTATTAGTGAAGAAAGTACAAAAATCTATAGAAGCAAAGTGGACCCGAAAAATGTAAGTTGTGATTATGCATCTATAACTGAGGCAACCTGTGTCCCCTGGGGACGTAAGTCGCCAATTGCATAGGAAAAAAAACTTAACCAACCTAATTTGATTGCCTAAGGCCTACCCTATGCCCCCCTGAGGCTACTTGTGAGAAGTTTATGAACCCAAGAAATCCTATGACAAGCCCAAAATCCCAAGATATCGTATAGGATTATTTCTATCACAGTTTACCTAACGAAGTAACACAAGCGAGGCGTTGATGTATACAGATAAAGTATACACGCCATACATCTATGGACAGAGCATGGCATTTTAACGTAATTCATCGGGTTGAAAAAACGAATGGAAAACTGATGAACAACGAATCACCACGCTGAGCTTCAAAAAAGAACAGTCCAATACAAATGATGCCAACATGTGTTGTAAAAATTTCATGAGAAATAAACATGCATTGCATAAATTTAGGGGTGCGTCGTACGTTGGTTTTTGACCATCGTTTTCTTTATTTCACAAATATTTATTTTAATAAACAATTCATTCTTATTGTTATGCATCACTACATTTGTAAACATTTGTAAACACTTATTTACCACAAGTAATTTACATCAGATACAGGTTTACAATCAAATGAGAAATGACGACGAACCGGGATCAGGATATATACCGCATGTGAGCCCGAATAAGCTACAAGGTTTCTAGGGCAACCTATATAGAAATGAAGGCATTCAGTTTACAGCACATCAATGATTAATAACGAAAAAAGGCTTAAGGTTAAAGGTGAAATTATGGTGAAATTATGTGACGAAATTCGATAAAGAAGCTCCTCAGTGAGGTTAAATTTAGATGAGAACACAGTTACTCTTTGATAGGAATCCCAGTGTGGATTAGATTAGTATCGGTGAACTAAAGAGCCATAATGACTTGACGAGATGTAAAATTGAGAGAACTATTCTTCCTTACTTCCAAACGGTAAGCCTTTCAACTATTCCCCGAGTTTTCTAACCAATCGAAAACGGACGATTTGTTTCTCTTGTATTTGTACCTGAATCTCGACGAAAGTCATTTTGAACTCTATTACCTAGCTTCACACAGAGGGGACGGGAAAGTACCTCTAGCAATGGACGACCACCCACTCCAGTCTCTTGCAGCTATTTTATGAGGCGGTAGCTCTTGACCTGCGCGTACATCACAGCGAGCTTGAAAAATCTGATGCCATCATTTGCCACTAGTCTGAAGGGATTTCATTTAATTATTATGCGAATTTACTTTGAGGATTATATGTTTCAATATCATTCCAATAATCAAAAATAAAAATCTTAATTAGAAGTGAAATTATATGTCCATACGTTGGTATCACAATCCATGTATATCACTAGCACCTTCATATACCTACATGCATATTTTACAAGCTTAGGCTCGTAAGGATAAAGCCAAGTTTTGTAATAAGAGCCGGTCTCGACGTACTTTCATGCTTTATAAGTTTAGATTCTGAAGAAAAAAAAAACAGGTTTCGCTTACACAACCAATCTAAATGTACTTAAGATAAAAAACAGGTTCGGGAACACAACAAGTTAGGACATCTTTCATGTTCTGTAAGTTTAGATTCAGAAGAAAAATTTAATTTTCGCCAACACAAAAGTCAAGTTTCGCGGCGTCTCTCCGTTTCGCGAGCACAAAGTTTTAGGAGCAGAGCGTAGGGCGGCCATCAGTACTGATCAGCCTGGCGCAGGCTCTCGATGAGAGGGGAATTGGGTCACGCCGATACAGGATATACGAGTATTTAAGACGAGGTCATTTGTGAGTCAACAGCGGATGAGACGTGAAGCCGATAATTTGCCTTTAAATTTGAGGAAAGCGAGAATACTGTCGCCGGCAGCAGTCGCGCCTGAAAGAGATACTGAGGGAAACTTCTTTATTTGGATGGAATTTTAAGTTAGTTCCAATTACGATGATGAAGGATCAGGTTTATTGGCTTTTGAGGCACTTAGCAATTAAACGGCGCAAAAAAGTAGGAAAATTTGTTTGGCCAGGAATAAGAGTTCAATTCAATTTTTTCTTTTTCAGAATAAAAGCATAATTCTGTAAATTTTTCCAAGGATTAGCTCAGGTCTCAACCCTAAAGGGATCAGCGTTTCAAAGAAAAATTCAAGACAACAAAGAGAGGAAAATAAAAATGATTCTAGATGTTATTTTTTTCACAATGGAGAATGTTAAAACGATGACTCAGCCATCCTCTTATTAAGAAAGACTACAGCAGTGAAAGTGAAAAACAACAACGTGAACGAATTGTGATAAGTTTGCAACCAGCCATTACGGTCTAGCAGCGAGGACGAGTGCCTCGGCTATTCTGGACAACACACACTCACAGAAGGCAGCTCGAGCCAATGGTCTAAAATAGGTCTTTAAACAAATGGTCAAGAATTGAAATATCAAGAGATACAAAAAGTGCATAATAAATAGTAAAAGCCACTAAAAACGCAAAGCACCTTACAACGTTATATGAACTACCTATGCAATTCCCTACACCGTCAAAGTAGAAAAAACACAAACTTTCGAATGCAACCCGAGTACAAACTTTGTGTTCTCGCAACTATTTAGTGTGCGAAAGCAGGAAAGATTGAATGTATGTTCGAGTTTAAGACCTGATTTAAACACGACATGCTTCGCCAGGGCAATTTCCGATTCTATAAATCATCACACGCTCTCTCCAAGTAGCCATAAATGAGAATACAGGGAACCGCAAAAAGATGTAAAAAATATAATGATAAGCTACTCGGGTAAAAAATTAGTCACCTGCTACAATACGGCGCAGGACCTCCACGAGCACGAAAAACGGCGGCTATTCTGGGCGGCATTAAGCCTACAAGTATCCTAATTTACGCTTGGTCGATTATATACCACTCTTACATCAACTGGTCCCGTAGTATGACCACAGTCATAGTATGACGTGGACAATCTTCTGACGTTTAATTTGTCGTACAAATGTGGTCCCCCGAATTTCCTATTGAGTTCATGTCTGGGGATTTGGCGGGAAAATCTAAGCACCTGACGTCCTCTGAATGACTGTCATGCCAATTAATGACAGTGACCTCAAGAAACGATTGATAATCTTTCATGGCGCAAACATTGGTCTGAAATATGGATATACGTTTCCTACTAAAAGTCTGAAATGCTTGCTAGTTTGAATGCAGGTGTGACGTGATGTTTACTTCGTTTTATTTACGGAAGTTACAGCCCCATTTTCAAGCGAGTGATAGCTATATCCGTACATTTTTTCACCATGTTTTATTTTGAAACGACCTGGAGGACTGGAGATGACCTGTCATGTAAGTCATGAACTGTGCTCCAACGAGGCCCGGAGGTTTCAGTTAGGCATAAGAAGCGTGAGGGACTTCAAGCGTAACAGCGTCGCGAACATGAGGCGTTTGAAAAGCTGTCCAATAAAAGAAAGCTATGTGGTGCGATATCACTATTGAGTAATGAAATAACAAATATGTTCAGGCATGACACCAACACGATAGCGACAAGTTATCTTTGTCCGAGTATTAAAATATTATGATCAGCTTATATTTCCTTCATTTTGTGATCAGCTTATATTTTCATCATTTTAGAAAAGTATTAGTAAAGAGGTGACTGTCACCGAACAAAAAGCATATCAATTCTTTTGCTCCCGATGTTTCATTCCAATAGAAAAATGCAAGACCTACTCGCCTCTAAAACTCTGGTCTCGCGGCCTAAGCGCTCCACTGGGGAGAGAAGATCGAACGCAGGCCTATGCAAGTCGTCCCCTCAGTCGGCATACAATGCCTCTACACGCTGCATCACAAGCGAGACCGTTCTCGACGAATTAATGTATATCATGGTACCAAATTAAGGGCTAGATACATCAAAAGAACTTACTCTGGTGACAAATACAACCTAATTCGTGCGAGAAACATCACGAGTCCCAAATAAAAAAGCCCATCAGGAGCCAAATTTTACGTGTCCAGACAACTGAGGTGCCAACAACCTTTATGGATTTCCATCACTAAGACTTCAGGCGCACATAAAAAAACAAGTGATACACTAAAAGACTCCTTTCTTTCTCGTCGGTAAAGGCTTTCTGGACCGGTTTTACGCGTTGTATTTTTTAGGTCGAAGAATTCGTCGCTCCAAAGAGAAATGTCACATTGCTGCGAAGGCGAACGCTTTTTTGGCCGCGTCGGACACCGCGCTCTGCAGTAGCAGTTAACCCAAGTTTAAACCTTTCAAGGTTCGCTTAGACTGAGTCTAGATGCAACCCCTTTATTTCCTCCATATCAAATATCGTGAACGTTTTCCACTGTCGCTCAGGAGTCCGTCGTAAAATCGCAGCATGGGAGTACAGGACGAAAATTCCGGCCATAAAGCAAAGCGTCGTCTGGCATTACTTTATTTGTTCTGTTTGTTAGCTCTATATCTCGAGAAACGGCTGCCTTAGGAACGCCATATTTATCTTGTAGGCGTCGAGAACCTTCAACACATTTGCTCTTGTTGCTGATTGTGGACATCAGAAGGGAGTTAGCGGGCTCGGGCGCTTGCTAAAAGCTACGACTTTACGGCAAAATAGAGCGACTTTGAGGAGATGCCGACCAAGTGCTGCTATTTGTCGTTCTCTACCTCAAATACTCGGTAGCAGTTCGCTGCAATAGCGACACTCGCGGACAACAGGTCTCGCGTTCGTTCAATAAAAAACAGGTGAAGCAAGCAACCGCGAGCAATCTCGGGCCTTTGTCCACGGTAGGTATGTCATAACAAATTCTTTCTGCTCCGTACTTGCACAAAGGATTTTTTAATTTGAAGAACACATCTCCAGAATAGGGCTGGCGATCTTCTGCAGGGAAATGGGTTCGCGCGTTGCGGGGTAGCAGCTGATCCCTTCTATCAACGCTAACTTCAATTTAGAGATACATCCTCACAATCCTGATCCTTAAAATAAATTCTAATTTTGAGGTGGATCGTGAATATCAATTTAGCTAAACAAACTTAAAAACCTCATTCAGTATTTACTGATACACAAATCATGCTCCAACCGTTGCTTATATTTGAATAGACGCCGATTGCATGGAATTCGCGGACGCTAGGTGACATTTAGGGTAAATAGTAGACAATAGAAAATCCCCCTGCTAAGCCAACTCCCATAATTCATTAAACAATTTCACAAAAATGACTAATATTTATTAAACCATATTCTTTGCCAAGCCTTATTTGAAATAATTTGAAATTTATGATACACGAGTACACCAATTCCTCACAACCTACGAAATTGTTTCACACATCTCAGGTTTCAAAACAAGCCGTTTTTATAACGGCTCATATCAAGTTCAGGCACGTCGTTCATGAACAAATTGTGCCGTAAAATTTCTAGTGATGCAAAGTTTTTAAAATGATTTATTATTTCATCAATATTTTACAGGACGGAAACTTTTTAGTCCAACAAGCCTGGAGGCAAACTGTTATAGAAAATAGTCCGAACTTTCGAGAGCACCGAACACTGGCAGCAAAACAGGGGCACAGCGCCTGCGTAACGTGGCACTATAACTTGGGAACCGCGGAAACAGACGAGCTTCTTAATAGTTCAGTACCTCTTCTTAGATAAAAGTAGAATGCAGTTGAAGTGCTGGTCTAGAGCGATCATAAGCGTAGCAATAATACTTCACTTAAATCGTAATAATCGTACCTTACTTTAGCTTAATAAATGTTGAAAATTCCCTCACTCCTAAGCCACAGGAATGTCATCGACTCCGTTAATAAGGGTATATTGTTCAAAAAGCTTCACAATTACAGAGTTGGAAGCAATACGAATTTCCGTCGCCGTGATTGTTTTCTGTTTTTCCAAAAGTAATTAGTGACTCGGAAACAGAGGTTTCTCTACTTCATTTATGTCAGGGAACATCCATGTTCCTTAGCGATCCAGTCAGGTTTCCTTGACTTTTAATCAGTATAGAAGTGACAATGGTCTTACTATACCCAGCAGAAAAACAACTATTTATAGGCGAAGCAATGCTTCATTATCTAGATTTAGAAACACGGTGTGAGAAAACCGATGCACGTGATTGTGAAATCAAGTCAATGTCTGTCAATGAATAAATTTACACTGCACAATTTAATGCTCCATGGTGCCTTCAGTCCTCTAAGACGCGGTTAATTACACTCCGTCTGACGTCATTTGAACGGATCAGTTCTTACGAAACGTTAGCGTTGAAGTCGACCGCGCGCCAACAAGCATTTCGCTGGCCTGTCGAGTGACGGGAGCTGGGCCGAAATGAGGCGACCTCGACTGGATAATTCGTGTCCTTACTTAAGGTTTCTGGCATCCCATTCGATGTGGCAACAACAAAAAATGGTAAACGGAAAAATATTACAAGAAAAAATATGCATTGAAGATTATTCACTAATTTACAGCCAAGAACATGTTTTCAACGAACCGTTTAGGATATGTTAATGGTGATGCGAAAAATAAGTCTAGCATATATAAATCATCACGTGATACCCCGCCCAAAATTTAATTTTGACCTACCTTAAGAGGCGGTAAAGTTCTTTTTAGTCTGACCATACGTTTAAATAAATTCATTTACTACATAACTTTTCAACTTCTGAGGTAAACTTTTGGAATATTTGAAAAACTTTCTTGTTTATATAATTCGGTTGTGCCCAGGCGCGTCATCGCACCTCGACTAAAATGCGTAAATTTTCACATCAGGCAATAGACGAGATCGGTCGGAGGTCCGTCACGGGACGAGGGGGCTGGATTCTTTTACTGATGAAAAGGTTACCGGCAAATCAGCGAGAAATTTAGACGTGATATTTGGCTAACTTTCTCATAAGCGTATAGATAACTACCAAGCAGGGCTCTGGCGCGCTTCTGTCCCAAAAGTACTCTTATGTATTAGTTAAACGGTGTCGAAAATGCATTGGTTCGCGAATTTTAGAACTATTCTCTTTCTGTTCGCAAAGATTCGATCATAACAGTCGATTCGAAAACTTTTAGTTTTCAAAGTCAGACAGCTCAAGAGGGGCGCATCTAGTTCATCCATTCTGTATTTTAACTCACAAATTCTTACTTATGAACTTGTACTATACACATCTTAAGGTCTGTGTTCGATCTAACAAATAATTTTGCAACTAGGAATTTTTTGCAAGACTATTTAGAGTTACATAAAAAAAGACAGGGATTTAGGAATTTGATCACAGAATTACGTGGAAAAATCCCTGCTACATCACATGATACTACTCAGTTTTACGAGTATGTTACAGTCTCATTCTTGCTGATGAAGCCATCTTTAAAACAAACTCAATGAACAATTGGCTGCATAGAAATTGCATCAATGACACAGGAATAGACCTTCCTATACGTATGTATTGGACGTGAAGCAAAGTAAACTTCCTATTCGCATTCGATATAGAACAAAATAAACTTCCTATTTGAATGTATTGGACATGGAGCAAAATAAACTTCCTATTCGTACTCGATATAGAGCAAAATAAACTTCCTATTTGAATGCATTGGACATGGAGCAAATGAAACAAATGAGGGCTCCAGGAAAACAGGTCTGTTCTGACACACTCCAGGTGTGCTTCAAGCGATCACAAGGAGTGCAGGTGGTCAAAACACAAGTTAGGGCAAAAAAGGATCAGTCGCTTCTAACGAAGAAACTCAGGCAAAAATGAGCTCATCATTTACATCCACGGTTGAGTGCCCTGTCGAGTTGCATAACTACACTAAAAAAATCAAAGCTGTCGTAAGCCAAACTTGCCCCAGTTGGTATTAATGAACCTGACGTCGTTCATCCAGTGGGAATTTCTGAACCGAAAACTGTGACAGGCAGGATGAGGAGAGATAAATTTCAAAACATGCATTTTTGTAAACGTGACAGGACGAGACAGTGTCATGTAAACTTTGCCGATGCCATTGGGGGCAAAGGTGCATCAACGATGCATCAGCGGTGCATCAGGGTTACAGACATCATAACTCACTTAAAATATATGGTCCTCAGGTTCCATAAAGAAGAGAGTAGTTTTAAGAAATTTTTTCCGTGTTGAAATTTAACCGTCCCAAGCTGTTAAGTACTTAAACTCAAGTAAATAATTTTAAACTCTAGCCAATAGAAAAGTTAATTGAAACTGAATTTCAACTCGATAGAATTCCATAAAACTACCCTTTTTATTTTCAATATCATATCTGCACAGAATGTTGAAATGTTGCGCAGAATATCCCTTACACAACATAGGAGCCTCGCCCCGAGAACACTTACAATGCGTAACCACGAGTACAGCATATTGGAACACAAATAAAAGACATGATCGCCGAAGCGAACATTTACATTCTGTCTCCCACTAGTCAACCGTTCTGATAAATCGTACGCTCCTCCAAGCCGTGTACCAAGCTATGTACGTATACACTGAGTTTCCGAGAAATGTGCCCGTTGATTTTAAATATGAAGTTTATTATTATAATCCGCTGATGTTTATTAAATTGAGTTTTGAAGGGATAGAAGGTACGATAACTACCGGAATTTTACTCGTGTACGCTATCACAGATACATAATATTTACAATGTTTGAAATGAGTGGATGCGAGTGTCGTGGGCACTCCATCTACCCTGAGCTGATGTGCTGCGGCCTATTTGACTCGCTGAATGATAGTGGAGGGAATATGCAATGTCTCTACTGTGGACCTTTCTTTGAAGTCTCTAGTCAAATAAAATTGAATTTACTTCGAATGATAATCAATTTAAACATTAGGAGGATAAATAACCACAAAATTAAAACCAATTTACACCATGAAACTGAAAATAAATTTGCAAATAGTGAAGTGAAATCAGTTTTGAGTAGCAGTTTGTGCAAGTTTAATTTCGCATGATGCACATAGCGCTGAACCTCTCCCACCGCAGCTAAAATAATTCAGTAGAGCCCCTCGATGTTGGAAAATCGCTTTGAAATAACGCAGCACTTCGTCTTAAGAGAACCCAGCAGGGAAGGCAGACGCGCGGGGCCGCTGTACGCGCACTCGGGCTGGGGACAAATCGGCTTAATGGCAAATTCCCATAGAATTTCATGCGCAATTCTATCCCAGCAGCGAGTTAATGCAAAACTTCATACTCAGTGTACTAAGTGAACTGATTTATAGACCGTGACTTGGAAGTTAACTATCTACAAGAAAGTCTAGGTGATATGTGTATGAAGAAACCACATGGTACCATGGTTACGTTTAATGGGAACTAAAGTGGATGAATTTTTCTTCGACTGCATATTTGTTAGAAAATGAAAAATAAATATTAGAGGCTCAAACAAGGCTGTGACGTAATGACCCAACGGGTTGCAGGTGGTGTACATAGTCTGTACTTACAACTCTTGTCAACGAGGCAAGTCCCGTCGCTACGACCATCTATAGAAATTCCTACCTCAACACTGCTACACTGAGAATCAGTGATGCACTTCGCTTGCCTCAAATCTAAGGTTACTCTAGAGTTGGCGTAATACATGTTCGATTGCATTCGTAATAGCATGACTACACACAGTGAAAGGTACATAAGGTACCCTCTGAGTTTGAGCTTCATAAATGCAATGCGCCGTGCCGATGCTTGGAACCAAGCGCACGAGTTTAGCAGGGAGTGTTTTGAAAGAAGCTCCTGCTCTCTTGGCCTGAAGAGCCCTCTGAGAGAGCAGCTGGAGAGCGTTTAGAGCCGATGTGTTATTGTAGAGGAACTTCCATCACCTATGCTCTGCATGGCGTGTGTTCACGTCAGCTTTTCGCACGAGTGAAGCGTGCTTGCCTGTGCGATAGTAAGATTGGTGCAAAAATAGTAAATTTGAATTGAAATTTGCGACAGAGTCCAAGGCAAAATGGGAGAGTCTGGTATCTAGTATACGATCCTGAATGTAAAGTTACAAGGGACACACAATTATTTCCCACGTTACAATTATTTCCCGGTGACGCTTCTACGGCTGAATCTAAAGTAAAAACTACTTTCCAACGAGTGATGCGAGAATTTATATTATAGCTCTTAGTGGGACAAAATTACCCACGATCACAAAATGACATCGGAAATCGAGGTTGAATTTTTCACCCGAATGAGTAAACAGAGAATTCAGAGTCAATAACAGCGCAAATATTTCCAAAAAATCGTGACAGAGAAATATCTTGTTTTCGAAAGAAAGGAAAAGGTTTTCTGCAATTCAAGCCTTTGCTGGATGACACTCTGAAACTTCACGCACACACATATATATGTTGAAAGACACTCCGAAACTACACACACACACATATGTTGCTGGGATGGCGAACAATCAAAACTACCATATGTTATGAGCCCGTGCTGGGACCTAACCTAAGCCGGCCCCAGCGAGGCCTCGGCACATGGCACGGTGCGGTTGCCCGGTCAGGTTGACGAGTGCGCAGACCTAACTTCGCCTCACGCGATGCAGAGTCGTCCAACTCATCGGCTGAAAGACGTTGTGCGCACACTGCATGAGTCATCAAATGACGAAGAGTGTTGCAGGGGAGAATCGCTCACATCCCAGGGTATTGTTCAGCGCAAAATAAAGCTATGGCTGACGTCACGGCATTTTGTTACGCTCGAAGTGCGGGGGAAATGTTTCTTTGTTAAATTCGAGTGTAAATAAATCCTTGCGTGTGATGGTTAAATCGATCGAGCTCCAACGATATTGGAAATATTGCAAGGTGAAAATTCTATTTCTGAGCCCCAAAAGTACTCTCACACAATTTTTCTAATATTTCAAGCAGAATAATTTTACTTTGTTCTAGAACGGTTTCATAATAATAATATAGCGATTTCAACTAAAAGTGTTGAGTTTGAATTGGGCGAGACTTTTGAGCTTTGAAATTCGGAAGCATCATTTCAACATGTGGGCTACCAATTTTCTTTCCGATTAAATTTTTTACAGTTTTCTCTTCACTTCACTCGCCTGCAGGGAGGCAAGGCGCAGTTCACAACTCAGCGATGCGTTCTCATCGCGGACAAAATTCTATCCAAACGCGGACGCTCTTATGAAAAACGTTACATATATTTTGAAAATATCATGCAGAATAGTTTTTCAAATAAATTTTGGGCTGCTCTGCAACAATTTCAGTAGGGTAATCAAGCGAACTTAGAAAGGGGTAGGCGACTAAATTGCTGAAAGGCATTTTTGATACGTAGGTCGCACGTGTGTAAAAAGATGACACACAAATTTTTGTCATGGACGTATTATTAAACACTTTTTTTCAGTCATGTGACAGTAAAACACTCAAGAGTATGGCAACCGTGAAACACTTTGCTTAACACGTTGACTCCGATTCTGAACACAGGTAAAATTACATGCCGACAAATATCTCCACTGTGAATTTAAAAATGAAGGATTTTGGTTTAATAAATTTAGTTAGTCTATTGATTTTCTTTCTAATTAGGACTAGCTTATTCGATTGATGAACACAAATTTGAATAAAACTCAAAAATTTGTATTTATACATGATAGTGCTTTGGTTACATTAGGTAAGGTTAGATGATCGCGTGTACCATATATGACCCACTTCGAGGTCAGCGTATTAAGTCTACGATATTTCAAACTGAAATTTAACTTACTCAGGCCACTCAATAATTATATAGACGAACTGAGAATGAAAACTTCAAATAAAAATAGCATATATCATGGAGCATTACTAAAAAATATTATCCAACTATTCATAATCTTTTGTGCTACGTTATACGCGGCACTATGACCTTAGCTATGCGTATGAAGAACACAAAACTGTAAATAAATAAATCATTTACGCTGAAATGACACTTCATTGCCGTGAGTACAAGAACGGGAATCATACAAGAGAGCTAATGTTAATTCTAACAGCCACCCCTCCATATAGTGGGCACATACATACTCATTTTTACTTATATTGTACTTATCTTTTACTGCACTATAACTAAGGTGTAAGAGAAGGCTCAAATAAAGAGTAGGCGAAGACAATTTTTGTTGCTAAATGGTCCCTGGCTTCGTACATCCTTGAGTAATCCGGGAATCGGTTGTCACGCGTACAGATGCAAACTTCAATTGCATCAATATACATCATAGCTGTAAAGGCCTCGGTTAACCTTCGATCCAATCTCAGCCCACAAGCACCGTATCAGCTTACGACGGAGGCTAATTTCCGTCCTCTCTCGGATTATAATTGTAAAAACGGTCGGCGAAAAGCCTCCCGCCTGCCAATCAATGGAGGCGAGGAAGCCGACAGACCAGGTCTGCTGATGAATCATTTCCCGAACTTACGCAAAATTCGAAATTAAAAGTCCGCGTCGCTCTCGACATCGATTGGATCCACCGCTGCCCCGGATAGAGCGGGACTAGTCAAATATCTTCAACGTTCCAGCACAGAGACGATGCCAAGATGCGTGGGGATCTCTTCCGCAATCTGAGAATTTGATGTAACCTAACAGTATCTCCAAAGGAGTCCTATTAGCTCACCTCAACTAGCGATAATCCTTCGAGACATTTATCTGCCCTATCAAAAAGGTTGTTCTCCATTTTTATGTCTTATTTGCTGATTATTCATCATCGTTTCTTTTTCCTTAACATGCTGTTTCTATGCGCAGGGAGTCGTGTGTGGGAACACACCCGCGCATAGACTGATTCCACGTTCTCGTGCACGTACAGACCGTGCAAAATAAACCCTTTTTTTCGTTCAGTTACAGATCGCGATAAGCCCTTGAGCCTTAAATTGGTCGGCATTTCCTGCATAGCTCAGAACGTATTGTCTATTTCCACATGTGCTAGCTACACAGCTTTTCCTCTCGTGCTGTAAGATCAGCTCGCATGTCAGTCGCGCGCCAAGCTCTGCATACGACTCTGATGTAATTTCCAGTTTCTCACGTATATTTCAATCTTGCTATGCCCATGAATTCGTTCCACACTCTGCTGCTCAAGTAGACAATGACAATCTGGAACAACGTGTGAATATGTTCTCTCGAGTTCCTCTCCAGTATCTCAGTCTGGTCTCTTTATTCAGTTTTCTTTATTCAGTTTTCTGGCAAAATTCACCGTGACGTTCCTTGCAGTTGGCGTCGATGATCCTCTTCAACGACACCTGTGACATTTCCCAGGTGAGATTCCTCCGGCTATTTTTCTTGACATTTCAGACACACGTTGGCTGTTGAATCCAGTTTATGAGTGTAAAATTAACTTTTTTTATTTTAAATTACCAGTGCCTTAACGGTAGGAATCTCAAAAGCGAATGACTGAAAGTGTTTTCGCTGATCAGAATATCACTGTTATAAGCATAGGTCGACTTATCTGTGGTATCATTTCTAGGATTCTTAACCGTCATATGGTACTTGATTTCAGCTCAACTGAAGTACAAACACCATTCTTCATCAACGAACATTATTTTGAACTGATGGTAGAGCGAATGCGTGACTTCTTTTTCAAATTAACGAAACCATTTCAAGTCGTCGAGCCTTGGACAGAGAAGCCATAATTAGTTTAGTAGTAAAAGTGGAACCATAGAAATTTAGAGTTGAGCAATTATTACGTTTCAATAATTTTGCTCACAAGCACAAGTATTTGCAGAAAAAAATGTACACTGTAGCTTTATGCGAGGATTAAAAATGCATGTTTAAATATTCGCTGCGATTTTTTAGTTTACTATGGAATTTTTCTGTAAGATGCATCCTAACTGGTTTTAATGATCTACAATAAGAAAATATTTGACTCGATGCCTATTTTAATTGCTACAACTAGTACGATATCTTTGCCTCTGATGTAATTAAAGGGCAGCATGTAGTAAATGTAAAATACTTCAACATCCCTAGCAACCAAAATCGTAACCCGTCAAATGCAAGGACCAGGAATTAAAATAACATGAAGAAATATTTCAAATTATTTCGCTGTATCATATTTGTTGAGGGAGCTCTGAGACGTTCCTCACGAGGCGCTGAAGTGTCACCGTGATCTCGGATCAGGTCGCTCACTTCCCACTTATCATTCATCTGAGGAACTCCTGATCTCCCTCAATACAGCTTTTGTTCTTCTTATGGGCGAGATAAAGACAATTCTTGTCGTCGGAGCTATTTTTAATCAGGCTTTCTGGAGTTGATGTTTCTTTTAGTGCTGTGCGATAGCGATAGACTGCTACTTTGGACACCGAGATGAACAGCGTGGTAGTAAAGATTACGCTTTATAAGGGTCCTGCAATCTTGTGCTTCCGCAGTTAATGGGCTGTCTTGTGCCCAGCTTAATAACTTCTGTTCCAATTGATGTCCTGCTGGATTAGGAGACTTATTCCGGCGCAGCTGGAAACTGATGTTTCGGAAGAGACGTTTCTCATGGCGCTGTATTCCTGATGTAACAGAATAGAGTTTGTAGTGTATTTAAATCACGGCTTTTTCCGGTACTCTTGAATCTTACTGGGTGCTTTTTCGGTTATTTTTGGTACTTCCGTGGAGCTTTTTAGTTGCTTTTGATATTTCCTTGGTGTTTTTCCGTCACTCTTGATACTTCCATGGTACTTTTTCCATCACTTATGATACTTCTTGGTAGTTTCCCATCATTTTGCTTCTTCCTTGGTACTTTTTCATACCTGTTCTATTAGACAATGGGAGACTTCAGATCATTTTCGAATCTCCTGCGAGTTCCTTGCATGACTAACTTTCCCGTACGGTCGCGCCGACGCTCCGTGGCCCAGCGCAGCAGCAAGAAGCGCTCTCGCTCGCCATTAGCCCATCATCGCATAAAGTTTATTTCCTAATAAATTTTGCCAAGTTTCTAGAAATTAGTCTTTAGTAGGTCATTTGCACCAGAAATAAAATTTGAAGTAGAAATATCGCCCGAGCACTGAAATATAAATGATATTCCGTAAAGGGTGCTGCTAGAAGTTATGAGGTACCGAAAATCTAAGCTAAAAATAAATTAGTTTTATATCACTTCTACATTTCATATATGAGTTATTTCATTAGCAAAAAGTAGAGGCACAGTGTTACAAATAAAACATCCATCGCCATTACCTTCTGTTGACATTCTTCATATTCGGCATCATTACCATAAAGTGTGCAAAAAAATGTACGCTGTGCGTTACTGGGGTAGAGGAGATCCTTTGGTCAAGCCGGGCTTGTGCTATGACGACTGATTTCCGCGTTTAAACGTTCATTTTTACCGAACTAAACACCCACGGTACTTGGTGTCACTGACCTCGGCCAGCACAGCCGTGCTGCAACGAGGCGCACCTCTGCTGAGGCCGACGTCCCCACTACTTTCAGGCATCTCGTCAGTAGTTATAAGGAACTTCAAATCCAGTACGTTGGAATAAAGTTCCTTTTCCTAGTTACATGAAGCCTTTTCAAAACACACACATGCTTGAGGCTGGGAGTGTTGGCAAGACTATTGCAAGCGATGAAGCTTTCTTGGCAGGGAGAGCAAATATGACAAATGGGTCATATTTTTTACGCGTCATAGTCATCATATTTGCAACGGCAAATTCTTCTGGCACGTTTGCTGGTTCAATAAAAACGAAATGACATGAAATACAAACAGAAGCATTTTTATCATGAAGTAAAATGCAACAAAATTGCAATCTACGTACATTTAGAAAGTAAAAACGCTTTTGTTCATTTTTCATTGCACTTATCTTTGGACATTCTAACAAACTCGAGGGGACATTTTGCAGCACCCTGTGCATCCAGTCTCTGAACGACAGCTTCTCTCGCGGGAACCTAGCTGCCTGCGAACTACACCAGCGCTGCCCATCGTCTTCGGAGTGCCTGCAGCCTTAGATGCATCCACAGGACAAAGACGCGGAATGGCAACCGCTCAGCTACTTCCGACGACCTTCCGATCGCGCAGGAACTGGTTATCTGCGCCTCAGGGCCCCAGAAACTGCCATGCATCTGCTCTGCTGCGCCCATAACCTGCTGCTGAATACAACTGTTCTGGTCTGGCCACTTCGACTTTCATGTTACGCGAGCCGCTCATATTTTTCCTAAAATGTTTCCTCCACTCCTATCCTCTCAGGGTCATTAAATTTAGAGCGTCACCTCGATTTCTCCAGAAATGTGAGAGCTAATATTTCAAATAATGACTAATTTGCCACTTGAGTCAAATCATTTCAAGGAAACAAAACGTAAGCTACCTATTCCCAATACAAGCAGTACTGTCCTTAGACTTATTCCTATTGCAAAATCGCGAAAACAGACTCGCTTTGTGCAAAAGCACAACACTACCCCAAGACTCCACTGGCTGTACCAGCGCAGCAAGGAACTTAGAGGAAAGTTTCTCAAGTCCCGGAGATTTTTTGGTCCCAGCTTTTGATATTACACGATTTTCTGCCCTCTGACGCAGAGGAATCCTCAAGGCCAGCAATCAAGGCAAAGTTTCGTCCCAATTAGCTCATCATCTGATTATTACGTGTTTTTCCATAGGCATAATTCCGAAGACCACTCACTTCTCGCGTTGCGGCAAAAACTTCTTAATCGGAGCATCAAGAAGAGCAGATCCCTTTCGGGATTGGACACGAGCTCCAGAATAGGAAGGAATTAAATTATTAGAATGTTCAGCCCAATAAATTGGAATTGTGCTCGTCATTTGAATGTTCTCGAGCCGTTGGAATGTCTATCATAAAACAAAGAACAGCTGTCGAGACTACGGCCACTCGATAGGTAATAGTTTGATGAAGTAAGAATGCCTAAGATAAGTTCTGTTTATTTCGATATTTTGAATACGCTGCGCTCTGCAAAACATTGAACGACAAATTCGTTTACAAGTGCAGAAATGTGGGTATTAGGTATTTTTTAATTTTGGTAAACTGAAAAGGCGTAAAAATATATTTTTTAAGACTTCTTTGCTACCTTCTTCAACGTGAATATTTCTCACGTAATTAGTGGCCAATTAGTGCACATTTTATCAGAAGATAGTTACATTGTCAGCCAGACTCGCTCTGAAGAAGTCTCCCGTGATATGTTCGCTGTCTCATGACACAGACGTGCGTGAAGGCACCTTAGGTTACTTTCAGTTCGGCTGCTATTCGGTTATGTTCATTCGCTCATAGAAACAGCAAATTAGAAAGGAATAGCAAGAAACATTTGGGAAAAATCAGCGACGAAGGCATGAATATTGAAAGAAGCAAAGTGGGCACGAATGATAGAAGTCTCGAAGGCCTGGCTAGAGCTGAGGTAACTTGACAGTGTCTCCCTGGGGACTAGCGTCCCCAGGGTGTACAATAAAGAAACCTAACGAGCCTAACCCCATTCCCCACCCCATGCCCCTAAGAGGTTGAACCATCACCAAGTGATGCTTGCTGAACAAGCCCGTACGCACTCACTGCATTCAGTGCCAGCGACTGAATTTTCCTCGTTGTTACACTAATTCCACTCCCCTAAGTTCCAGCTCCCCTTAGCGCCAGCTCCCTCTAAGTGTCAGCTCCCTCTCAAGTGTCAGCTCCCTCTCAAGTGTCAGCTCTTCTTAAGTGTCAGCTCTTCTTAAGTGTCAACTCTTCTTAAGTGTCAGCTCTTCTTAAGTGTCAGCTCTTTTTAAGTGTCAGCTCTTCTTAAGTGTCAGCTCTTCTTAAGTGTCAGCTCTTCTTAAGTGTCAGCTCTTCTTAAGTGTCAGCTCTTCTTAAGTGTCAGCTCTTCTTAAGTGTCAGCTCTTCTTAAGTGTCAGCTCTTCTTAAGTGTCAGCTCTTCTTAAGTGTCAGCTCTTCTTAAGTGTCAGCTCTTCTTAAGTGTCAGCTCTTCTTAAGTGTCAGCTCTTCTTAAGTGTCAGCTCTTCTTAAGTGTCAGCTCTTCTTAAGTGTCAGCTCTTCTTAAGTGTCAGCTCTTCTTAAGTGTCAGCTCTTCTTAAGTGTCAGCTCTTCTTAAGTGTCAGCTCTTCTTAAGTGTCAGCTCTTCTTAAGTGTCAGCTCTTCTTAAGTGTCAGCTCTTCTTAAGTGTCAGCTCTTCTTAAGTGTCAGCTCTTCTTAAGTGTCAGCTCTTCTTAAGTGTCAGCTCTTCTTAAGTGTCAGCTCTTCTTAAGTGTCAGCTCTTCTCAAGTGTCAGCTCTTCTTAAGTGTCAGCTCTTCTTAATTGCCAGCTCTTCTTAATTGCCAGCTCTTCTTAAGTGTCAGCTCTTCTTAAGTGTCAGCTCTAGCTAAAATAAGGCTGTTCTAGACCATATTTACCCATAAACCGAGCAGGACCAACATTCCATACAACCATTGCACGGCATCAACACATTCATAAAAATATTTCCGACCACCTTGTCTGCAAACTCAAGTGTAATTGGTAATGCACTACTTTGTTGCTGAAGTTTTTAGTCAATCACGTAGTTTAATCGTACACAGCGTGCGTATTACCATCACGCGTACACACACATACAGACAGAATTTGTGCCTGCTCTACTCGGAACTTTAAGCGAATCGTGAAGATATTCAGTGGCTAGATTTTAGCCAAACGCTTCCCAAAACCTCGCATTTAACTGGCGCCTTTGACGTGAAGCGACCGCGAGGGCCTGCTGCAGACGGAGTTGATGCTCCAGACAGGTCCTACAAAGAACGTTCTCTCGCGTACGGAGCCCGTCGGCCCACCCTGCTGAGGGAGTCGTCTGACCCACGGGGCGCGCTCTTGACCCCTCCACGAGCAAACGCTTTTATTCTTCTGTATGATAAAGTTTTCGGCTGTAGCTCACAATGTGCAATGAGTCATCAGAAAACATTCAGAAATTATGAAGAATTAAGTAAGAAGTTAAGCGTAATAACTTTCTTGGGATAAATTGTTCCATTCATACTTTATAACGGGACCATCAATCCCAATGACAGCCAAAATAACATTTGAAGGCGGAGTCTCCTATGAGTCGCAACGGGTTCACCTTCCACCGAAATCGAAGACTTTTAGACTCCTTCGTATGCAAAAGAGGCTATTGCTTCCTTCAATGAAGTACTGAGGAGTTAGGGACGCATACTCTCTCTGTTCGGGGTCTTTGATTTCAGTCGGATACAGAAAATTTGCTTAACGCTCTGTGCGGGGCGCGTGAATCGACTCGTCACCTGCAATAGTTTGCGTTGGTAGCTTGCGAGTCCCAATCAAGTTCCTCTTTTTTCAACACTGAATGATAGGAATTCATGAATTTGAGCCCTGCATCAGTAATTCTCGAAAGTCTCAACTCGTCAAAAGATTTTTGGTTGACTCGTAACCTAACCTAAATTCATGAGTTTTGGGTCTCTACTTTATTTACATTCAAACGTTCCTTTTTAGCAGGAGTGTGCAGGAACGTAATCTACGTGCAGAGAACACGTGTGACTGAAATAGTACGCTGGTTTAATTCCCCCAAGGAAAAGCGCTCAAGACAGTATTGCGTACGTGGAGTCATACTCCTCGAGGATATCCCTTCTCAAGGAGCTTTCCCTTTGATCCTCTTGCTTCTCTTCCAATGAACTGAACAGAGCCGGGCGTGGCTGGTGGCGTACTCGCACGTCTGTCAGTTCGTTTCTTTTTCGCGCCTTACTCTCACGAGGTGATGACTTCATCTCCTGATGCAATTTATCCCCATAACTTGACGTCGCGTACACGCGTTTAAAGTACGCGATAGTTTACAGAATACTACGAAAAATAAGAAATAAGCTGTCATACAGAAATTCAGCTTAGGTAATTTGTAAAAAAAATAAAAGTAATAGCTAAAATTAACGAGCAAGAACAATAAACGTCTTTGCATGCACAGATGAATTCATTATTGAGCCTTTAGGATCGTGCTTGTTACTCAGACCGTATTGTATTTCTACTTTCCATTCATTGTACCAAACACATATTAGCTAGTCGTGCAAAGCGCTGTACCAAACATCGTGTGATCCTCAAAGTGAAAACTAATTTAGACAATATGTTTTGTCCCTCTGACGACTCGACTCTCCGTGTACTGAGCAAATTTGCTTGGCTGCCACCACCAAAGGTGGCTTGAATTTCGTAAATGAAGGCAACTGTTTTTTGCTCAACCTTCTTCTGTTTACTTTCGTTCGAAAACTCGTGTGTTACAAGAATGGTTCTGAAATTGCTGCCGTTTTTGACGCTGCAGCTAGGAACACCAGCTCGTTGTGATCAGAAACATGCCATTTCAGCACACCGAGAATAACGCAAAAGAAATCTAAAAAATATAAAAAAGGAAGATAACATTTCATAGAGTTTCTTTATCAGTGCCTTTAGAGTACGAAATCACTCAAATCTTTTTCTTTGTTGGATATCTATTCCTCACTACATTTCGTTGGTGAGGTTGCGCTGTTCAGAGCTTCCAATATGAGCAGCGGAGCTTTTCTCGCTTTCATTTCCCTGCACTTGTCCCCAGCTCCATTGCAGGGAGCTACCATCCATCAGGGCAGACAGTCCCGCAGTGTGCCCGCCCCGAGTTCTCGGCAGATGATGATCGCTCTCCTGAGCAGCTCTACTTCCTTTCTCCGGCCGCTCCCCGTCCTTCTAATCAACATTTCTGGGTAACCTGTCGTGCAGAGAATGGTCGATATTCTCCGTACTCGTAATACTCGTTTTAGTATCAATCTTAACAGCTGCAATTCCATTAAAAAATCCTGATGTAAAGAATTTCATTATCGAGTCCGCTGGCTTAAGATCCAACCTAAGCGATGGTGGGAGCAATTCTTCGCTAGCTACCTCAGGTCTTCACGGCAGAACCGAGGTGGGGCAGTTTCACGGACACGCGACATTTACAATGCTGTTCGCACCCGTACTTGGCTATCGGCGACGGCTGACGCGGAACCAATTCTGCACACACGACGTTATTTCTATGGCACTTGTGTTCGGATGAACACGGCATTCCAATTCGTTCGATCCTTGGTTCTGGCAGAACGTTTGTCTCTAGTTCTAGCGTACAAAAGTTTTGTATTACAAGAAAATTACCACTCAAATTTATTCTTCGGGATTAGTCGCTGATTGATGATGCTGCTTCTTAAATGGCATTTCAATTTTTGATTCTATTATTCAACGTGCGAATCATTCACATAAGAAAAACGAATTCACAAAATTTACTCTACAAGCGACTGAGACAATTATCGAGCTTCAGGGTTTTCAAATACTTGTTATCAAACATCAAATACGGTTGAAAGGAAAATCCCCGAAAGTAAAAGGCTCTTTACCAACGCAGTTGCCGTTTCTAAATTAGAAAATTATTAGTGGCTGAGAGTTTCGAGTCCGTGCACCCGCAGGGGCAAATAAAACAGCTGTTAGCTCATTAATTACCATCATTTAATCCGGGGCATTCTTTCAGTCTCACGAGTGTCAGCTCGATGAATTTATGGTTTACTCGCTTTTTGTTGTCGCTGAGTAGCGACGTCATTCAATTCTCATTCAAGCGAAGAGGAGAACTGCGGCCGCGCATGGCTGAGCTCTAAGACGTATTTAACACGTTGACTCCGGTTCTCCACACAGGTAAAATTAGATGCCGACAAATATCTCTACTGTGAATTTAAAAATGAAGGATTTTGGTTTCATAAATTTGGTTACTCTATTGATTTTCTTTCTAATCAGAACTAGCTTATTCGATTGATGAACACAAATTAGAAGAAAACTCGCAAATTCGTATTTATACATGATAGTGCTTTCGTTACATTAGGTTAGGTTAGATGAATGCGTGTACCATATATGACCCTCTTTGGAGTCAACGTGTTAATTAACAAGTCTGTACTTAGCACGTGCACAGCAGCAGGCGTATAGCGTATGTTCACCATGTTCACTTTAGCGTGTGCCAAGCCCCTAACACGCGCGCTATATTTCTACCGCAGTTCGCATCATTCTTCATAGGGAACCGCTGCCACGAGCCGCGATTGCATCCGAACATCGCGGCTTGTCATTGGCCGAGCCTTGCCATGACTGCTTGCCTGCTTTGTCTCCTATAGATCGTCTCACTCCGCCGTCATTGTTTCCCTCCATTATATCTTCATCACTGACCCCTTTTTCCTTTATTGGTCTCACGCTCCATTTGTTATTGCGTAGTTTCTTCGTCGTTGTAAAGTTTCTCTGCTATTGCACCGATCTTCACATTGTATCGTATTTGTCATGCGGCGCGCTGCTGCTGCCGCTGTTGTTGCTCCCCCGCTCCGTCTTTTTCGAGCGCCGAGCCCCTGCATTCCGAGGGTGTTGTCCCGCCCGCGCTGTTGTGCCGCGTCCGTAGGATGAGGCGCTGTCAGCGCTGCCCACTCGTCATTAATTTTCTTTCTATTGCACGCCCTGCAAAAATTGAGTCGATGAATTCTTGCGCACCGTCGACAGCGGCAGGCACCCCAACTGCCGAGCCACTTGAGGGCAGGACGCCGCTGGCTGCTAGTGATTGGGGGGGGGATATGAGTGAGAGGATAGAGGGGGGAGGAAGTTACGAGAGAGGGGAGAAGAGAAGATAGAGGGGAGAGAGGAGAAGAGAAGGTAGAG
>VOMN01057255.1:0-15485 GCA_014899125.1 Orchestia grillus | reverse complement strand
GTCTTCCCTAATCAACGATGATGAAAGGAAAATAAGATTATTCAGGCTTTCAATAATGTCAACTACAAAAATTCTACAGCTTTCTTCATCAAATTTAATCTGTAAGCATGAAGAGATTGATGAATAAACTCAAAAAGAGGGAGATATAGGGAGGAAGTCGTAAGAGCATGCCCCTACAGTATGGCAGATCATCACGTCAATATATTAAGCTGAAAAATCATACAGAAGAGATCCAACTCAACGCCTTTGTCACCGAGAGGGAAGTTTTAGGTATGACAGTCCAAAGCGCAGGAAAAAATCGAAAATAAAAATGTGCGCAAGTTTCATGACACCCCATTTATTTTTTAGGCAAAATTTAACTAGGTTAGAGAGGCAAGAATAACATCTAGAAGGAGGGGGAAAATGATTGCGGGGTACTTTGTTATGCAGAAGTTTTTCACTGGATAAATTCACGTACAAATCGTCACCAAAGAGGTCCAGCCAAGGCGAAAAATTTCGCTTGCGTGGTCTTGCGCAGCAAAAAAAAGTCTTCCGTTATGTGTGCTAAAGACGAAATACAAAAAAGGAGTTCGTTGCATTAACGTTTGAATGGAGATAAAAAGCTGGACTCAGTCTAAATAACCTGAGGCCCGAGACAACAGGAACCCCAACAGGGTCAATACCGCATTCAAGCTTGCATATCATGACGGAGCTCCTTGTTCCACGAGCGATGGCTCTCGGAAGTGTCTCGGGTACGAGCGCGCGGATTTCTTTAAGTTAAAAAACTACGTCCTTTACTTTGTCTGACCTGAACACAATAAATTTCAGGGTCTGGAATGAACTAGTAGAAAATACTTGCGAAAAACTCTTCAGTACCTAGGAAGTCATAAAATCCATGATTAATAGGGAAAGGGAATGAAGAATTTATCAAACTACATCGCGTTGTATTCAGGAACAAGGTTGCCGAAGAAAGACCGATTCTTGATATCTCCCGCGCCTTAGCTAAGATCGTCTCAAGCACTTCAAAATGAAGATTTGAATTATAATTTGAACTGTACTTCAATCTATTGTATCAAGAGCTTCCAGCCATGAGCGATTTTAGAGAAACAATTCTACTAAAAAAAGTTTCCAGTAAACCAGCACGTAACAATAAGTATACAAATAAGTCTGAAAATAAGCAAAATCTAGAAAATAAAGTTAGCTTTTTTCGAAACTAAAATACACGCACATTTATGCATAGTTGGACGCAAGCCAAATTCAACCGAATATTACTTCACCCGTCAAAAAAATTTGACGTCACTGACAGTACGGAATCATGAAACGATAAGAACTGAGATGATGTTTTTATAATGACACATCGTGGCACCGCCGCAACCTCGAAGAAGGCTGGTCCGATGCAGCAACGCAAGTAATGACCTCAGCTTATTGTACCGTAAAAGTTGGAGCAGCTCGCTGGGGGGAGAGCTGCAATGCACCATGCATTACATGGCACAACTTCTGACATGTGGCCGCCTGTACAATATTTCCGAGGCTCTTAATAAGATTCTTTTGAAACTTTCCTGCATGTAATCTTTATGAGGCGGAGTGAAGACGCCAGCCGCCAGAGCATTGAGACTTGAAATTAAAAAATTCTGGAGCGCGTTGATGACAAAGTACGTCTGATGAGTTGAGTCGAGACTCTAATGATAAAAACATAGACACAAATTATTCAATATATATTTGAGCGCGAGAAGGATACGTTACAAGAAGCTAAGACGCTTCCATGACTTTCGATGGACAGCTTCAAGTCCATGGTATGCCATTAAAATATGATATTCCTTTTTTTAACAATATGAAGGGACAAAGCTATAACTGGACCTATTCCAGAAGTGAAGATATTGACGATGATACTTAAAAATTACCATCAATTACTGATCTACACCAGAGCAGCTTGGTTAAGTCATAGTTCATGCAACACAGAATGGTTTTTATTTTTATTTTAGTGGCGTTAGACACAGCCTTCTACTGTCGGGGTCCAGAAGGTAGCGTCATCACATTGCGAACCAAAAGGCGGGGTAAGAAAAGAAAGAAAGACAGGAAATTGCTTATGCGAAGGGCAAATACAAATGGTCTAACAAACGATAGAGAAAATCAAAAATAAAGCTCATTTAAATCATACGATAAATTCAGATCTGAAACAAACTGTTGTACTGTTGGTACAACACTGGGCAGCCAGTGACGGTCAGAACGTTCTCATTGATTGTACATGTCTGATGAGGGTACGTCCGTGTCAGATAACTGTGTGCTAATTTTAATGACATTCGAGGGTTACACATAAATTCTTCGAGATGAAGTATCTCATGGGAGACGAGGCATTCGTAGGTTGTTTTTGAGCCGTTAGTCTGCGTCTGCAGCGATGGTCCTCACGAATAATGCATAATTACGAACGCTTCCTACAAATACATTTACGCCTGTAAAAATTGAAGGATTAGATGTCAAATTTTAGATCAAATTTCATGATATCAGAAGAAATAAAATTATAGAATCAAAAGGAAACATAACACTTTATATATGTGGCCTTCCGAAAGGACAGCCAGTCCCCGATCTTACTTCGATGAAGCTCTTCGAGCCTGAAATGACGTTACTGATGTCGTGAACAAAAGTGTAGTAACATTACATTAAGGGTGGAAGTTATAAAAACACTTAATAAATACGTGATAATATCAATTTTCGAGTAAGTATATGAATGGTATCTCATTCTTGAACGATTCATCCAACACAGATAACAAGTAAGGGCAAGTGAGTTACGAAGAAAATTAATTGTAATAATGCACGAGAGAAGGTCCAGTGGAGAGCATAAGTAAAAGTAGCAGTAGAACAAGATTACTAGCGCTGCTAAAGCCTGGCTTATAACGTGCTGAATCATAAGTGAAAGCATCCCTGAAATTCAAGCGTCAAAACTAGTGCACACAATTCAGAGTAAGAGGAGAGTAAGCGTGGAGCAGAAATTAGGGCAGCTCACCCGGTAGGCGAAATTGTTGCTGAGGTCGGGGTCCCTGAGGGTGAGGGACGCCATGACGGAGCTGGGGGGCAGCCCCTCCCTCACCTCCAGCAGCCACTGCTGCCGCGTCCAGTAGGGGGGCTCGTCGTTCTCGTCCCCCACCTGCACCTCCACTTCGCAGGAGCCTGAGCAGCGAGCACAACATACCATTAACAACGGCGTTTGACTTCATTCTATCTTCTTCTAAGAGATTCTCTCATGGGTTTTGATCTTTTCCCCTAAAATGAATCAGAAAATGAGAAGGTGAAACAAAGAAGTTAGTGCACCAAGTACTAAGCGAGATGAAGGGTGGAATGCCTCAGAGGCATCATTTCGAGTCAATCCGGCATAACTTGTTCATAAAATATCTAAAAATGAGACCTCACAGACGTTGGTCCAAGTTACAAAGGACATGACAAAAATGGTCATTAGTTCTTGCGAATCAACAACAATTTCAAGAGGTGCTAGGAGTCAATACAGACTTTAGTGTGAATAGCAGTCCTGCATACACTAAAATATTACGACGTGCTACTTGATGATTTTCCTTTGAAAATTATTCCAGCAGATTCTGAGTTTTTTATAGCGTATTAACTCATCGGAAGAAGTTGAGCATCGTATGTTCGTGCTTCTACAACATTTTTTCGTCGACATTAGCACGAACAGCTATGGCCGCGAACATTCAACGAGAGTAAATCGTACTTGCTCTGAAATCTATTGCACATTCATTACAGAAACGACAAAGCTCTTCAACGAGCGCATTAAAACAGTTGCAAATGTTTGTAAATGATACATCGAATCAGTTAAAACGTCTGACGACCGAAAATTGTTATTTCTGTGCAGATAACCATTGTAGCTATAATGACATGAAAGAAGAGGTGCTCTTTCGAGCACTATAGCAATATTGTCGCTGAACATTGCTTCGAAAACTAATGCACAGGATTTTGAACGCCTATTACAGTGAGGCGAAACCAGTATGTGAATAGTTAAAAAAATTAATTTAATAGTAGCTTCTGAAGAAATTATACCGCGAAACGTACGTGATAAGCAAAAATGTGCTCGGCACAAATCACTGAACATTGAAACTATGATATGTCTATCGACAACAGAATTAACGAATAATTCATTAAACATCTAGAGAAAAAAGTATGTGGACACAATCTACAACAAGCCCAATGGGATTTCTGCACAAGTTTTGACTGCTAAATGTAGGCTACATAGGAAATTTTAGGGTTAGTTTTACAATAGAAGTCTAAATATCAATATCAAAATATGTTCGAGATCGTATGATTTAGGTACACACTGCATAAATAAGTTATCTGAACATCTCTAAGAACCTGTATGTTTCTTAACTGACTATAGTTAGGGTTGTAAAAAAGTAGCAGATGAATGGGAGCACGGAAAATTTTTCAAGATCTGGTGCACCCGGGAAGATTTCGATAAGAAGTTCACAAAATGTGTTACCTAAGGTTAAAGCTTAATCCGTTTATGATGATATGAATTGTAAAAAGATAAAAGTGCTGCTGGAGCATCTGCCTGTCAGAGAACAATGAGTAATGAACTTCAGCCGCAACAACTATCTCCTCACAAGGCCTACAAAAATATTGTGCACACGAGATTTCATTTTTTGTTCAACATCTAGGAAGCTATTTTTCGTAGAAATCACACAAAATACATGTTCTATAATGTAAAATAAACCATCATATAAAACTTTTCCTTCAATAACTATATGGTCTCATATACACTCAAAATGTACGTAGTGCAGGTCAAAAGTAATAAACCTAAGCAGTTTCATACTTTTAACATTGCGGTGCAAAACATTTGATGACAATTAATGCTAGTAGACTGCTTTTGTACGATGATATTAAGGGTTCGCAAGGTTGTGATGGCATGTGAGCCCATTCTTCAGCACATATTCACTTCAGTTCTTTTGGAATCACCAGACTTCTTTAATAACCCTGTCCAGTGTCCTCATAAGATGTTCGATAGGATTGGGGTCCGAGGATGGGTTTGACAACGGCAGAACATTAATTTTGCTCTTCATCAATTATTCGGATGTTAATGTTGTTCCGTTTCTAGTGTCATCTTGCTGCAACATCTATTTGTGTTTTTGGAAAAAAAACTTCGCACTCGGAATGACTCTTCTCCAATATTTGACAAAACATGGCCCCATCCATCTTCACTTCAATGGTAGGAATTGCATGTGTCAATTGCTGTGATACAACCATAAAGCATAACTACAATGCCGCCATCATGCTTTACCGTTGAGATGGTACTATGGCTCTCATAGGCTGTTTCTTCTTTCTTTCACCCATGACGAGGCCAGTTATGACCTAACTATTGAACCTTGGTTTCATAAGACAAAATAACAGTGTTCCAAAATGCACGTCTTTTGCTTGCATTTTGTGCTCTTTTTGCAAAGCTTAGAGTACTAGAGTACTTGCCAAGTGATTTTTACGCATCATGGTAATTCCCCGGCGTGCAAAACATTCGATCAAATTGCTGTGAAGTTCTCCTCTGATGGTTCTTTCACTCACTTTTACCCCGGACGCTTCCCCATCAGTTTACAATTATTTGCGAGTCCTCATGGTCCTGTTTCTAATTTTCTTCATTAAAAGTCAAAAAGACCGAAGATCAATCTTCCGTGGAGCCCCTGACCTGGGTAAGTTAACAGTTAAGCCATATTCCTTAAACTGATGAATAATTGAACATACAGTTGAGGATGACACATTAATGTGCGTACCGATTTTTCTGTACAATATTCGTTGAGAACATAGCTAAAGTATTCGCTCACATGGATATTCTGACTTCTCTGGCTTTGGGTATGACGTTCATCGGACGCTTGTATGCTACGACGGCGCATCAGTGGCTAACGGGTCAATTCTAAGCCAAACTAACATGATATTTCTTCTCAAAACATCTTAGCCATTCTAAAAGTAAGTCAGTAACGATGTGACCGGGAAAATACCGTACTTAATGTATGGAAGTCGTTTCACAGAAATTTTCGAATACTTCTGCCGCACGCCATTTATGATTTCTGAGCACTGTACATGAAGCAGTGTGCTCTTAAATTTCCGTAATTTGTTTTACAATTTCCCTTTGTTAGCTAGAATCTGTGTTCTGTTGAAGTCTTCCACATGTTGACTTGATAGACGTTTAATAAGAAATGAATTTTAAAATAATTATTTATGCCCCATTCGTATAGTTGGTGTTATCGCAAAGTTTGTATAATTTTCAAAGTTGTGTTTACAAAAAATGCTTTGAAATTAAACTTTTTCTCAACATTTATTTGTTTCACCTCTCTGTACATTCAACAGGACTCAAGAATCAATCCAAGTAGTTCTTCTCTCGAGTACATTGGAGAAAAATGGCTCGACTTGAGCACTAAGGATGATGGGGATCAACCACATCATGGACAAAACTCATCTGATCTGCCGAGACAATACCGTGGAAGCCTTTACGATCCAACAGAACGATAGCTTGTGATGCTCGACGTGCTGGACAATCATCCGAGGGAAGCTGAACTATGTTTCGCCGTCACAAACCAGCAAGAATAATGGCGTGGGTTTCTCCTCATAAATCCCAATGTTACACCAGACCTCCATTAAGGAGGTTGTGAAGGCGAACATGCGAGCTGACACAATGCTGGTAGCAATACCTTCTTCTGTATCGGAAAACATTTGGAGTCCTCAAAACTGTAAATCTAGATAGTAATTTTCCTAACGTATGTAATTTGATATAAATAATACTTAGAGCATTGCAGGACTTTTGGGGAGCTAAGAACGCATAGCCTCGTTGAAGCTCAAACCCAACTGTCATTTTAGAATGAAATTTTTCCTTATAATACTGAAAATTTATGTTCAAATTAAAGCCTCGTTGCTTACTTGAACTTGTATTCAGAAATAACGCAGAGCTTCTCGTATTCAATGACCACACGTTTTGAAGCCATGCCATAATGCGCTACAAGCGCCCTGAATTCAATTTCCCAACATCAAATAATATTTGTGAATACTTAACGTACCGGANGTTACTGAATAAATACACTTTTCCTCGAACGTTACGAATACTTATTTGACCAACTGTAGGTACAAATCCCTATGAACGTTGTTGAGGATGCACCCCATGTTTCAAAGTTATGCTCTTGGGTCACCTCCACTTTTTACAGCAGTGCTCGGAAGCAACGCGTATAATCATGTGATCGAAGCTTTTGACCATAATAAGTTAAATGGAAAATTTATATAAAATTTTGTCAAATACTTGACAATAATTGCTCAAAGGCCTACCAGAGTTGCAGGAAGTGCATGGTAAAAGGCATACAAGCCATACACAATAGTGCAAATGGTTCAAACAATTCCAAGACAGCCGAAAATGTGTCCTCAGAGAAGCTGGGAGACTTACAGCTAGCACAATTGAAATATTGTAGATAAGCCTACATGCTGCGCGGGTAGCGTGTGAACAAGGCGAAAGAGGAAACAAGGGGTAATAATGTGATAATTTGCCGTCTTTGTGGGATGTCATTCGACAGGGGAGGACACAATTGGAAGCTCTTGATAAGAGTCAATCGTACAATGACATCGCAACAGACCATCCAGCTCAGCTTGTGTAGAAATTTTAGGCAAAAGACGAAATTCTTTCTCCAGGTCCAACAGCATTTTTATTCCCAATATCTCGCTCACTGCAGCACTTTGCTTTTCCTTAAGTCAAACCCTGCTTGAAAGGAGGGTTTTATGACGTCGAATGTGACGGCAATAACGCAGCCGCTATTTAATTATCGAAGAAACCGAGCTCAGGAATGCTTCAATTGGTGAAAATAGCGTTGAATCAAGTGAACGGCTTATTTCCAAAAGGGACTTACTTTAAAGAGTCAAACCCCATTATAGTACGTCTTTCAATTTTATTTTCATAGCTTCATTTCATAACAAATTGCTCAAGCCTCATTTATCTTGATAAAATTGTTGGAATAAACGTGAAGGGATCCAAGTAATGCTAGCATCTGGGATAAGGAAGCGTTCAAGAATAAGGACTTGGAAGTAACTTGAAAAAGAAATACTCTGTTCAACATATATTTGTGTTTCACATTCTGAGTATATCAAGTTTTTGCTTAAGTAGTAGTAATACTAGTTGCAGTAATAAGGATAGCAGCGCTTCAGTGACTCAGACTATCTCGCACCGAAAGAGAAGGGACCACTCAGTATGGCCTTAAGAGAAAAGGAATATGTACGCAAGATTGCCTGCGCATAGACACAGCAAGTTAAGAAGGAACAGGAAGATAAGATGAAGAATCATAAGTAAAGAAGGCATAATAATGGAAAGAAGCAAAGTGGGCACGAAAGACACAAGTCCCGAAGGCCTAGTTAGAGCTGAGGTAACCTAACACTATCCCCTTGGGGATGCCAGTCCTCATAGCTTAGAAAAGACTAACCTAACCCTATTGCCTATGGCTTTAGGGCTTTAGAACACAGAAGAGACATACTTGACCGAAAAAAGAGTCTACGGGAGAAGTTAGTTTCCCCCCCTCTACGTCATTCTATTGAATCTTTTTTGGAGTAACGATATGTACAGTGCTCGACAGAAGTTCACTCCGGGCGAGCGGGACGGACTAAAACTTATGTCTATCAAAAATTGGAATGGATGAGGGTGATTCAATCTAGTCAAAACTTTACATTGGCTTCATAACATTGCTACATCCCTCAATTGCCAATTTTACAAGCCAAGCACTAAAGTGTTCGACACAAGTTTCCTCCGAGTGTGTCATGTCCACAATTATTTCCTTTAATTTTACAGGCAGTAATTTGAGGACACTTCTCTAGGTCTTTTTTAACAACGTTATCAACACGTCTTGGTTTGACGAGGTCTATTAGATCGTTTTTTTGAGTTGGTTTGGCGTCACTCTCACTCCACCTAACGAAGTAATACCTCACAACACATTCACTTATTTCAACTTAGTCACCTGTTTCCTCAGGCTGCTTATCGTCAGACTAAAGAGCGTTATTCTGGGCACCAGTTTCAGACGATAACTGCCTCGCTCCCCCCATAATAAAAGACAAACACTTCCCGAGTAGGAAAACCCAATCACAAAATGGCGTCAGGCAGGACAAAACTGCACAATCCTATCGCAACCGCAGCCAAAACAACACCGAGCTAGTGCTTGGGCCTTGGAAGGTGAAGTTAGCAACTGGGATTGTAGTGACGTCATGCTGTTGGCACAAAATTTTGATTAAATCTGATCACCATCATTCATGCCATTATTAGAGATAAGTTTAGTCAGCTCCTGCTCACCAGGAGTTAACTTTTGTCGAGCACTGTAGTTGCAATTTTTACGACTCAGGTGGCGCATCTTCCAAAGTAGATTCAGTAGCGTCTTTATTGTTTTTGCCAACCTTTCCGCGAGCACGGAGTTGTTTTCGCTTCTGTTGAAGCCGATTCATCTGAGAGGAATGCCACATCATTTTACCGAAAATCATAAAATTTCCAGCTTTTGTGCTTATGTCATTCAAGAATGTGTACCGAATAATGTGACAAAGTTTCGTGCATATAGGACGGTAGGAACGGCAGTGAAGGGGAGGAGGGACGTCCAAATGCTCTAGAAGGGGGACAATTTGGGCACTTCGCTATGTTTTTCTGTAATATTATTGTATAATATGCATTCATAAGTGTATTAGAAGGCGTAGGAACTTTTCCATCATTTTTTAAAATTTTCTTACTTGTTAGTAAACACAATGATATCAACAGGAATAATCAGGATATCATTATGTTTACTATTCCACGCATTGTAATTTATTCATATGACCAAGTGTATTGACCTGGAGTGCTGATTAGACGATTTGTCGGCATGTGAAAGCTGGTGGTTACTTCCCCCCCCCCTCCGGCCTCTAACTTAGCCCAACCTCTTCCCAAGCCCAAAAAAATTCAGGCGCTAACATTCAGGAATGCCGAGTGGCCACAAAAGTGTTATAAGCACCGTTTTTGAGCCAAATAGATGGTTCTGCATGAATTTTTCCTTCATTTACTTTACATAACATTAGGGAATATATATACTTATATGTATACATGGCACTCCTGTAAAAATTGGATTTTCCGCAGTTGAAAGCTATCTACATTTACAGTTTTAGTCGTACGTAGATGGTATAGAGCTTATTCGACAGGGAATTGCAATCCACACAGATATTTGGCATAGAAATTTTTATCTATCGAATTCGTAAAAAATATGGACTTTTGAGTGAAAAACGGCAAAATTTTCATTTTTTAGGAAAAATTTATAAAACATCAAATATTTGCTTTCTTCAAAAACTAGAACCAATGTTTTATTGTACTCATTGAGACGCATAACATGAGACCTGTCCCACCATTCTATTGCAAATATTGTGGGAGTTCATAGTATTTTAAAAATGTTCGAAAATTTCGTTCTCTTTCAAAAAATCGGAACATTCTTCACGAACAAAATGTGTTTCTTTTACGGAGTTACACACGTCTGCCAAATTTGAAGCACATCCGTTCTATACGGAAAGACGTTTTTTCAAGTGGGACATTCCCAAATCTTTCATAACCACGCCCCCATCGTTCGACAGCAAAGATTAAAACCAGAAGCCAGCATCTTACAGGTACTGTTACAACGGTTACATCGAAGTTCATCTTAGACGCTTTTGAATATTTTTAGTGCGGTGTAAGTCGTATAGAGAACACGCAATCATCTACCCAAACGTAACCAAAGGCTTAAAATATATCAATACAAATTTTAAAGCTTTCATTTAATTTGTGTCCAGTTCAAGAATTTGCAAGTTTGCATTAAAAGTAATATTAATAGTCCAACCAAATTTGTTAAAACAAAATCCTTCATTTACAAATTCACAACGGATATATTTTTCGACATTAAATATTTCCTGTATGGAAAATAGTGCTTTAAGTGTAAATGGGCTTCAAAGTTATTTTATAACAGATCCCAATTTTGTTCTAAGGTTCAACAATTTCGACTTCAAATTTTACTTCTTTCGAACATTGATTCATAACTTAATGAAAGTCTGTATACGTGTTATTCGGGCTAAAGCTCTGCCAATTAATATCTATTAATGATACATAGCCTCGTTCTAAATTTAAAAATTTACCTATTTATACGAAACAAACGAGAGGACGTGCCCTGAAGTAAATTAAATTACACATAAAGTGACCTGCCCTGAAGTAAACTCCCAGCACAAGTTTGATACCCGAGGAATTGTTAATGCACACTGTAATCATAATTTTATCAAAATTTATCTCCAAGGATGAATATGCATAGATACACCAGATGCTTCATCTTCTTTACCATTAACGCCATTGTAAATGTACCAAAGAAATTTTCATATTTTAATTCTGTTAGAATCACGCCATTCGTAAAAAAAATAATACGCAAGAACCCCATTCATTGTCGCTCCAATATCATCGTTAACCTCGATACGGTTAATAGGCTTCCGCGGCCCCCATTATGGTAAACTTCTATTGAATGCGTGCTAACTCTTCCCATAATTGCTTAACTTCCTACGGCTTCGGCAAATTGTTAAAAAAATAGCCACAATATGTTTAGACCACAAATCTGCCACGCACTCAAATAACGAACCACATGAACTGAGATTATTGAGGGCTGTGGCACTTCTAAACGATAATGAGGCTCCACGAGGGCTGCGGACAAGCACTTCCACTGCACCAGGGCCTGCTTCTCGGTTTAGCGATGATCCGAGGCGCAGGGGCTAAGCGCAATATTTCTCTGCCTCACTGCCATGTGTACCAGCCACAGTTTAATTCCTAAGATAACTGACATATTTTGCAAACGACATTTCGAAAATAGAAAATTAAGACGAAATATTTGAACTTGAAATACAACGCCAAAACGTTTTTAAGTAGCTATCGTTTCTTCGTTATATGTATGGACATATTAAAAAGAATTCTTAAACGCCCATACCAATATTTTACTCGACAATATTATACTGATTCTGACATGATGTATTTTAAGGCACTGTCACTGATGATGAAATACGTACGTGCAAATTTGTGTGAGTCAAGGTATGACGAATTTTACGGTTTGGCTGATAGCACGTCCATACAGTAAAAACTTAAATGAGGAAAACACCCTCGCATGCATCATTTAATCGAAAAAAGGTGTGAAAAGAGTGCTAAAAGTAATTTCATAACCATTGAACATTTCGAACTCATTTTGTCTTTTTCAACAAAGGCAGACGAAAAAAAGTGAAGTCAACGAGATTGATTCACACAATAAAATTCCTAAATCTGATTACTGAAATACTTGTTTCCGTTAGGCAAACTGCATACCATTTAAAGCAGGTTTATATTAGTACTGGACTATGGATAGGGACTGTAAAACTCTGAAATCTGCAGAATGAGTGGCAGATGCAAGACCGTTGACATCTTACCAACGGACTGGCAAGCAACGGTTCAGACAGCAGAAGGAGACGGCTTTCGGCTGTGTCAATTAGTTCAGAAACTTCTACCAGCATGTTCTACTGCACGAATACTGAACGTCATGTCCTAGTCGTGGAGCCCACTTATTCAGATGCATATGCGCACCACAATGTTTGTGAACACAGGGGGACTTAGTACTCAGAATCCCGATTTTAAGTGTGATCCGAACTCCGTGGAATCAAAATGTACAGGGTGCGACGGCAACGTGCAAATATTTTTATTATGTTAAGTAAACGATAATATTTTAGCCAAAATGTTCCTACACATAAATCGAATTTGAACAAATATCTCTGATCATAGTTCTGTATCTGAAACCGTTTATAAGCTAATATTTTAGTCCTTATTCATTTCGGACATCACATGGACAAAGGCGGTCTTAAGTGAAGCTATGATACTATGAAGAAGTTGGTTAGTCTCCCTTTCAACAACGCTTTACACGTAATAGTACATAGGATTTAAATCAGGCCACAAATTGGGGGTCACATGAGCGTAAAAATTCCGTGATAACCAATCTTGGATAACTATGGATTCGTGAGATTCTGCTGACTCTTGCTGAAAGACGTACGGCGTTCCTTTGGATATTTCATCTATACAGGGCTTAACAACAGTTTTTAGAACATCAATGTATTCAACAGGATTAACCGTAGGCCCATGGAAAAATGAAAAGTGGCATGACATTACCTTCACTACTCACAACTCATAAAACCATCCCAATTGCAGGTAACGCAGGGGACCGTACTGTATATTATACGTTGCTGTGAATAATAAGTGACTCACTTCACTTGTACTCGGCTTCGTGCACATGCCGGTTTCCTACGTTTTATTAATGGTAGCGTATAGCCGGGCAGTCAGGTCGCTCAGAGATCTAACGATACTCCGAGAGGGAAATGAAACACGCTATAATATTTTGTCGTAAATTAATAATTATGGCGACTTCTAGGAATCGGGCAGGGAATATGCTAAGTAAACGTGGTAAAGAAGGCAATGACAGCGGTTCGCAGCATTGAGCGTCACACGGAGATCCTAATCTACTAGAAGATTAAGACGCAATTATTCCGACTAGTACTGAACTGCTTTGACTGAACTGCTTATTTTCCCAACTCTCCCGCATCCGCAGACTTGCAGAACGCACATACAGCAACTCAGTTCGACCGACCAAAATTGAGCTGCTCTAGGTGATTTAGCGCAATATTTTAATAGAGGTTCATTTGAACGCCCCGGCTAGTAGTTCGAGCAAGAACTACCTTCCAGTAAGTTCTCGTTCTCGGACCTGTGACAACGTATCTAGCCAAATTCAGCCTAGCATGTCGCCCTGCGTCTTTTTTAGCTTTAGCCTTTACCGCTGGTCTTCTCTGTCATATCCTAACTTGTTCCCCCTGCTCCAGGACATTGCGATGGTGCCAAGTGCTTATCGTGCCACATCGAGAACACTCCCACGCCTGCAGCTTTGGAACGCAACCGTTGGCCCTTCTTGAAGTATGCTTTGGGACTTCCCTCCTTAGCTAGAGACTATCGGTTACAGTCCCTCAGCGTTGCTCGATTAGCTCGGCATGGATGCCTCGAGTTAGTATGGATGTGTCGGCTCATCACGGTGAACTCTTCCCTTTAGCCGAATAAGCTACGGTGGTGGGACAAAATAATGGAAACACCCAACATTTTGGAATCATAATCTTTGAACATCTTATTAACATTCAAAACTTGACATAGTATAATGTTCAATTGTTTAGTATTGTTGCTATGTGAGATATTATTTAAATTAACTCTTTTTTAAAGGTATCTTAAAAAAATTTGGTTATAACCTTGTAAAAATGGCAGACCTCTCCGACTTTCAAAGAGGCCAAATTGTTGGGGCTCGTATGGCAGGTGCTAGTATAATAGAAACTGCCCGAATGCTTGACGTTTCAAGTACTGTCTCAGAAGTAATGACTGCCTTTGAAAAAGAAGAAAAAACGTCCTCAGCAAAGCACATGTCTGGCCGAAATTCGAAGTTGTCTGAGAAAGACCGTCGGACTCTAAATCGGATTGTTAGAGAGGATCGCAAGACAACAGCTCTTAAAATCACAGCAGACCTCAATAACCACCACAGAACCCAGTTTCTACAAAAACTGTACGTCGGGAGCTGCGCAAATCTGGATTCTTCGAAAGAGCTGCCACTAGAAAGCCTCTGCTCTCAAAAACAAATGTTTCGAAGCGCTTAGAGTGGTGTAAAAACCACCAGAATTGGTTTGTCGAACAGAAGAGAAATGTGATTTTCTCTGGCCCGACCTCTGGCCGAGTTTACGTTTGGAGACAGCCGAAAGAAACATGGACCTATATCCATTATTAAAATAGATTTTGTTGATTTTCCAAAGTGTTTCCATTACCTTGGCCGACCCCTGTAAATCTCCAAAGGATACAATGATTTCAAATAAAACTGACATGTTTCAGAATTGCATAGATGCTTACATTTTAAAAATTCATGTAATATTATAGGAGTTGATGAAGATTGCTTTTGGTCCCGTCATTCCGTCGTTAAAAATCACCCTGTATTTAAAGCCAGTGTCAGTATGCGCAGCGCGCCGTCATTGGTCTCAGGCAAATCCTTAGTCTGTCTTTATGGCTTCCAATGTCTCTAAACTTTTTACTGTTCTCAACAGTTAACTTTTCGAATGTCACGAAACTGTTCAAGAGCCTACTCGATAAATCATCGTAAAAGGCTAATGTCCTTAGAATTAGAGTAAAATAAACTTCTCGAGCAGTATGCAGGAAGACCGAGATCTCAAAATTAGTCCCTATAGCTCCTACTATCAATCCAATTAATTACACTTGAGGGTCAATAAAGTGAAAGTAGGAAACTCGATCAAAAACGTTTGAGCTGCAACCCTTTAATAGTTAAATTAATTTCACTCAACTCCTACAAGCGAAATTACTCATTGATATGATATATTGAAAATATACATCAATGATATATAAATATATCATATCAGCTATATTATATAACATATATTATACATATCATACTCATATATATAATTATGCATTACATACCTTATTTGTATAT
>VOMN01057253.1:0-39875 GCA_014899125.1 Orchestia grillus | reverse complement strand
AAGTTATCAGGTTAACACTGTTATCAAGTTATCAGGTTAACACAGTTATCAAGTTAACAGAGTTATCAGGTTACCAAGTTAACACAGTTATCAAGTTATCACGTTAACACAGTTATCAAGTTAACACAGTCATCAGGCTAACACTGTTATCAAGTTATCAGGTTAACACAGTCATCAAGTTTTCTAGTTAACAGTCATCAAGTAATCAAGTTAACACAGTTATCATGTAATCAAGTTAACACAGTTATCATGTAATCAAGTTAACACAGTTATCAAGTTGACCAGCTACGAGCATTTTTCTTCGCTGCTCAGAGTTTCCATGCGTTTAATGAATGAAATAGTTGTTACGTTTATGTATGAAATGTTTGGTGTATGAAATTGTTGTCACGTTTATGTATGAAGTGTTTGGTACATGAAATAGTTGTCACGTTTATGTATGAAATGTTTGGTGTATGAAATAGTTGTTACGTTTATGTATGAAATGTTTCGTTTATGAAATAGTTGTTACGTTTATGACCTTAATTGATTTTGAAGGTGTCCAATACTACCAAAAATTGTCACTAATCCTTGTTTGTGAATGAGTTCCATGGAAAGGCATTAAAAAAAATCGGGTCCTCCATAATTTTTGCATAGTCTGAATTGGTGTTGAACCAAACTTACTTTTTCTGCATGCGGGTGCAATTGAAAATTTTTCTAATTAGCTCATGGTTTCAGTAATAAAATAATGATTAAACAAACTCTGTATACGTAACTGCCGTACGAGAGCGTCAGTTATTTGCAAAATAATCTCTTTGTGAATTATTAATCGAGTTCAGAAGCCGCACTGCAGGGTAGTTTGTTGGTGTACTCTGCAAATTTGTCGCCAGTTATATTATTTGAATCGCTCGGCTGCAGGTGTATTCATGAAAGATGTATTGTTTCTCTTTTACTGGGGAATGATAAATGATTCATGAAAACGTATTGATTGAAATGCAGGGTCTTAAATTCTACAAAGGGTGTATGCATTATTCATAGATTTTTGTAAGCCATGCCCACGCACGAATTTAAACTAAAGCAAATTGGTACGACAAGTGAAAGTAATAGATTAAAAAAGTTAGAGCGAACCTATGAACTCTACTACAGTGGCCGTTTCACTCTTTATTTGAATAATGTTTCGTCATATTCTACATATTTTCCCATGAAGTCACATCAATACAACAATGGGTGTAAAACAAATAAACAGCAAGACAGAATTTCAAATTACCATGCTGCATTATTGTTTAGCATACACATAATATAAGTGCAAGTAATTCTTTCGAAGATCTCGAATTCGGTGTACGCGTGGCAGCGAAGAGATGAAGAGCTGATGCGATTGGTTGAGCCACGTGATTGACTTCGGCGAATGTAAATCTTAGGCAAAGGACGAGGCAATCCGACAGGACTTTGAAGGTGTGCCACAGACGCGTGACTCTTTTTTACTTTCTCATCGCGGCAGAGTAAATGAAACCCGGAGACGTCCCGACGACAGTACGTAAAAGTTGTTTCTAGGAGTAGACTCATAATTTTTGTTTTTAGTTAAATCAAGCGATTATTTTCTTCTATGCAGCCGCAGAACTGAGCTCGAGCAAGATGCGTGACGCTGTCCGCAGCGAGGCAACGAGGTATTGATTGATGTTGACCATTGCTGCAGCTGCTGCTGCTGTTGCTGCTGAGGCTGCCGCTGCTGAAGCTGCTTCTGCAGCTGCTGGCTGAATAAAATTATACCTCATAAATTACTGGCACCCACTACTCGAGGCAGCTTCCCGAGCTTCAAATTACACGAAGGCAACAGAAACCATTCTTTGAGAACTGCACCAACAGATTCTCATGACATCGCCTTGCACACAGCCTGACGCTGATGAGTCCGTCATTGAGGAGCTCACGTCTAGCTCTCAGAGCTCTATCATCGCATTATACATTTTTTACACCAATACAAATCGAGAGTTTGACCGATTTCGGAGGCCTATGCAATTATGGCATGGAAAAATTTTGCATTGTCGTACACTCCAACAAAACGCTTGAAAGTAAAAATACTGATATATTTGACACGATATATTTATTCATGTTTGCAAGTTATTTATGCATATTTCGTACGTTAGTTCCTAATGTGATTTTTATATATATGAGTATGAAACGTAGATTCGGGTCCACTCGTCACTCATCTAACGGACTCATGTGGCTGTTGACACTACAGAGGTGGTGCGGCCGGTGCTGCGCTCCACAGAGGAGCTGAAGCGGGCATACTATGGAACGGCGAGACGTGGGCGGGGGGACTGACGAGCTTCTGATTTCGTAACTGAATTTTGCAGCCTAAAATTTCCAATTTTCTATCACAGCATATCTTTATCAGAACGATTCCAGATTGCAGTTTTCTCAACTCTGATAGCTGACGAATGCAGCAGCGTGTAATTCAGTTACCCATACGGGCTGCAATGCCACACGTACCGTTCGATTTCCAGTAATTCAATTTTAAGAAATTTAAAAATATTCAGTTATTCAATACTGAAATGTTTCGTGTGAGAACGAGGATTGTTATGGAATCACGCTCTCATTTTCTGCAGTGAATTATAGGCTCACGAGACCCATTCGTACTAAATTGAAATAAAGAAATTTTTCCGAAGATTGAGCTTTATGGAGATAAAAATTGGGGTTAGTAAAGTGGGCAGGGCAAATTGGTAAAGTGGATACGAGAATGAGAAAGAGGGCAGAATCGTTTGTCTGTCGGCTCTGAGATATTCGAAATTTATACTTTTCGTTTAATCCTGTATTGTGGATACCGACTTAACTGCATAGGATATATTTCTGGATACGGTTTGATTTTGATAAAATTTTATTTGACCCCCCCCCTCGCTCGTCGGCTCGCGGGTTGTCTAGTATTTAAATAAAAATAATGGTTCTAACCATATTTTCAGTAGGTCTCTCACATGATTTCAAGTAAAGGTTCTATCATAAATCCAGATTTTGACTCCAGCTGTTTTCTAGGAAAAGTTTAGAATTAGATTAGAAACATAACTCTAGGCGATGATGCAAATATGCATGAGTACTCTAAGCAACGTTTTTAACTCACCATGATTTTTTCGATAAAATTACAAAATGTCGCATTTTACTGACTTAGTCTTAGCAGAAGTTGGACATCGAGAATATGCCACGGCGTACGTGCGTCTCAGGCGCCGCTCATTTGCGCGGCCGGCAGGTGTGTGCAGGTTGGTCAGATTTTGCAGCCACCGAGGTTCCTTGACCCTTTAATGACGAAAATATTTATGACGAAAATATTTATGGCGTTAAAGCGACCTCCCGTTTCGTACATGAAAACTAGTTGCAGCCTTATGTATGTGTGAGACAAGGTTGTATTCACCTTCTAGAGAAAAAGTAGTAGTTTCTCATGAAACAGGACCGTGTGGACCTCCATAAGGCTTTAAAAGGTAAGGCAACATTGAAACACTCCAGGCAACAAGAGTTGCAAGCAGGTTAGGGAAGTGCTAAATCATATTGCTGAAACTCTTGCATTTAGTTCGTGTTATGTATTTAATTCTCATATTTCTAACTTATTCTATAATTCATAGTATCATGTGAAAGGGTTTTTCCACAACTTCTTCGACTGCTAAGTAATTCAACACATAGCTATTATGTTTTAAAATTAAGGCTGTAACTTTGATATTGCTTCCTGTTTCAGCAGATAATTCAATACAATGTCATCTCGTCTATGTGCGGAACTTTCTTTAGCTACACCGGCAATCGTCGGCATTTAAATAATGCTAGGCTAGGTAAATACCGAGTATAACGAGGGGTGTTACCTGTAACATTGCCTCAGTAGGCCCCATCATTGCGGTACACATCTCACAAGTCCCCACAATGAACATATCGTCATGTAATACTGATGCCGTCATGAACACCCAATGGGGCTCTAAATTTTCCACCTACTCAAAAATTTGTCAAGTGTTCTTGATTCCCCATACTGAAATGTAACTCTAGATTCACTGCTGGAAATGTTGTTCTTGAGCCTACAACAGTAATGCACCTTGACCTTCATGTACGTTTCGAAAATGATCCTAATTCTACCAACGTTGGAGTGTTCTAAAGAAACGCGCGTTGGGAAAATGATCCTAATTCTACAACCGCTGAAGTGTTCTAAAACAACGCGCGTTGGGAAAAGGATCCTAGCTCTACGGCGGCATTCACGATTCGCAGGCGATGCTGGGAAAGTTGACTGACCTGCTTGGGGTTTTCTATCGTGACCAGATTTGATCAGGTTAATGAAGTCCGCATTTCATAATAAGAATCGAACAAAAATGATATAATGCCACGTAAAGATCTCTCTCTCACGCGCTTCAATTTCTTTACCCGATTTAATGAAGCTCATGCAGCCTTATCAAAAATAGCATAATGCCTCTGAGGTCCAACGGAGCACGAGCGTATGTTTCTTTTACCATCTGGGCACGACCTGATCGACCCACTGGGCAGCTGGTGCAAGACTTTTGCACCAGCTGAGCGACGTGTGGGGCCCTAGCTCATGGAACTTTCATACCTGCATAAGAATAGTGCTTGTGAAATGCCGGGCTGTTGATTGCGGACATTGTACGCATGCTGGCCAGCGGCTGGCGGTATGGGGGCCAGTCATGGTGGGTGAGTGCAAGTCTTGATGCACAGAATTGATTCAACACGCGCGAAATATGGCCTCTGAAATAGAACATTTAAAACATTTGAAACATTCAACATGACTATGTATGTAACTGTTCAGGTCGATTTTTGTTCAGGTAGATTTTTGAAGGCAGAGATTTCAATACTTCGATGACTCATTTTTTTAAGACTAGAAAAGCAAGGCTGCATGACCGCGTCCGTAAAAAACAAGAGGTAGACTTCGACTACTGAAAAACAGTTTGGCTAAAGCTTCTGCTTGCTGGAGTGTCGCCTGTCATACCCGTAAGGTCTAAATCAAAATCGACCAATGATCTGTTCGCAAAAAGCCTGAAAAATCGCACAATTCATTCAAGTGAAAATCTTTAGGAAATAATCGTATTCAGAGAAGAGAGGGAGAAAAAATAAATAGTTGTTTCCCCGTTAACATTGCGCACCTAGCTGGAGAAAGTTGTCAGTATTTTACATCGGATACACGAATATTTTATCAACGGACTGACCATTTTCTCGAGAAAATCTGTCCGCGAACTAAAGACACGGCAATTTCTGAACGACTGCACCACAGATTCGGTTGGACAATGGATGGTTCTTCTATTTTTGATTCAGTTTCACGACATGACTTTCATGAAATTTGCTCTGAATGTGAAGCAGGATGAACGGTACCTAAGGTCAAATTAGACCTGCGTCAGGAAGAAATAAAATTTATAAGAACTTACCTTGTTTCTGTGTCCGATTTGAATGTAGATTTGCTGTTTGTCTTTTTACTTCTCGTTCAGCGTTCTAAGATTGCAAGAAGTGAAAATAGATTACTTTTTATTCCCGGCTGAGTGAAAAGTAACAGAGAACTTGAGCAAAGAATTCAACAACGAGTATCAGCAATGACATTGCCGTCCTCGATGCACAATATTATTGAGAACATAATGCCATGTAAACGATTTGGACTAGTCATAAGTACGGTAGGATAATTCCGTGTAGTAAAAATACTACACGGAAAGTTCAGCAACATCATTTTTGAAAAGCAAGGAAATTTGAATAGACTCGAATAGAAGAGAAATTTTGCTTGTTCGATGGGACCGTCCTGGCGTCCTGTGGAGGGCCATAGTCTTGATACCGCCGTGGGACCATCAAAAGGACCATCAACGATGCAATGCTTGGAATTCGAAGCTAATTTTTATGATGACGCGTCCTCTTCTTCTGCAATGCGGACCGCAAATAAAGATTTGCGCGCAAGAAAGTGCAGGATAATTCAACCATTGGAGGACTGCAATCCAGGACGAGGGGTGTGAAGAACGCCTCTACGGGGAGAAGCGCTTACTCAATCAATGGTGAAAGTAGGGTTGGCGCACAGGGAATGGAGCGAAAAACGATTGAGGTGCTCAAAAATAAATTTGGAACGTTATTTTGAAAGTGGGAAAGACACTGCGACATGATTTTGTGGTTACCCCTGCATTGCTGATATTATTTATGAGAATAAGGGACGCCCAGGATCCATATTGTAGGTTAAAGATTTACACAAATTTAGATCGCTGTTTCACCCATCATGTTCCCATCTCAGTTAAATTTTCCCCGTAAATATTGTATGAATTTTTTCGGCGTAGCCTAGTTACGGCCTAGCATGTCATAGGTTCCAAATTTTCATTGTTTCGTCCCTTGAAAACGCACGCTGCTTAAGCGTGCGAAAGCTTGGGTAATTAATAAACAACCCAGTGGATGTTTCCAAATCTTTCACCTACAATTGCTGATATTATATGTTCAGGTGGCATACTGTTTTTACCATCGACTTGAATGAAGCCGCTTATGTGTTGCATAATACATATGCATAATTTCTGTTCATCCTTACATTCGAACAACACATTTCGTATAACGCTGCAATTAACGGCACATGAATTGCTTCTATTGCTGGGCTGTTCTCGACCAATTAGCCCTGAACTCGAGCCATAAAGCTGACTCGTCAAAACCTGCGCTCGAGTTCACAGGTTCGAATGAGCACTGGGCTGGGAAGCGCTCATGCGTATATATTTTGCAACTAATGACGCCGATCATTGTGTGCGAATTCAGAATTTTACCTGTGCGTGAAATATCCGTTGAATGCCGTAGAAAACAAAATTTGAATTTCGCTCGTAATATTGATTCACGTACAGAGAATTTCCCTCGTAGGTGCTTCATGAGTAATAAAATGAAACTTAATCATTCACAACCTGTTTTACGGTCTGAGTATCCTGCAGCTTTAACACTAATGAATGACGAAGTTACAAGCAAATTGCCGTGAACTTAATTTTTTCATTTGTTGCATAGTTGAATAACGGTGTGTGAACAAAAACTACATGAAAAATAATTTTGTGACGACCTTATGCTCCCAGAGACGTCATCTTTCTTGCAATGATCAAGGAGAGATGGTAATTATTCCAGATTTGGTAGCGGCGCTACCGCTTAGAAAAGCTGGGAAAATTCGATTATACCGCATGAAGTGTTCCCAGACACCCACGGTAGGTGGGTGCCTACCTACCCACATCACCTACTTACCCACAGAAGCAGTGTGATCGCTTAACATTGCTAGCCATCGAGTTAGTAATTAAAATAGAGCGTCAGTTCTAGCGTCAGTTAAAATAGAGTCAATTAATTAATTATCGGGTCAGAAATTTAGGTCGACTCTCAGTTGTCGAGTTAGGAGCTTAGGTGAAGAGTCAGTTGTCGAGTCAGTTGACGAATCTGCAACTTAGACAGATAATCTGTCGTTAATGAGAAATGTAGGCAGAGAATCAGTTGTCCAGCCAGAAATTTAGGTAGAGAGTTAGTTGTCGATCTGAAAATTTAGGAGGTGAGTTAGTTGTTGAGTAAGAAATTTATGTGAAGAGTCAGCTCTAGAGTTAAAAATTTAAGTGAAGAGTCAGTGTTTTAATTTTTTGTAGTATAACTGGTTGGCAGCGATCATCTCAAATGAAAAATGTTAATTTTTGAACTGAAAAGTGAACAATTGAAATAGAAAGTGTTAGCATCTGAAAACACGATAGCAATCATTTTGATCGAACACTGATGACTCACGAAGAGGAATAAAAACTGCTTACTTGTGATTCGGAAACTGTACGCTTCTGACTCGGAAACAGCAAGGCTCGGAATAGAAAACTGTTAATTTATGAATAGAAAAGTGGTAACACGTGACTCGAACTCTCCGAGCTCTTCATGAACAAAGTTGACCTGCGGATGCAGGCGACGTTCGGGGCCTGCTTCTGGCGGGGCATGCCTTGATTATATTACGGGTGATTACGTGTAATGCAAGCACTCGTGTGTGCTTTAAAGTCTTTCATATATTTATTGAAGTTCATTGCGCGAACAGTATGTTACCCTTTGACCCTTCACTGGACAACCGGCTTAAATTCAATGGGTGTCTATTTACCTTGGACACGTCAATGGACAATGGACATAAATTTAGTGGGTGTCCATTTACGGTAGACAGCCTCATGCGTTGAGGACAGCAGACGACACTACAGTAGCTCGAGTCAAACGCCGCTTACGACCCGCCAAACTTGATTAAGATTTCGCGTTGCCTGCGCCACTTTACGGCAGGCGTCTAAAAGCCCACGCAGTGTGAGCAGGCCTGCCGTCTTGAGACAAAACATTCTTCGCCCAGCGATATTTATCTGAACATTCCGACTATTTCGAGCTTCGTGGTCATCGATTGCAATGGGGTCGGTTTCCCATATTACGTAAAAGAAATGACAAAAAATTTATACGAAGTGGGAAATATTAGATACACCGCTGAAAACGATTTCATGTATGCATCATGGGAAGGATGATACATTCAACGACTTGAGAATATTGGCCTCATTTGTGGCGGTTCTATCTTTGAAAGTTTTTCACCCAAAAATACAAAGTTCAGATAAATATTTAGTAATGTGACGCATAATCATTGGACAGTATTGACTCTTTTAACTCTTTTTAATGTATTTTCTATCAGGCTTTCACCTGGGAAAATATTGTTTTTTACCGAGCAATTTGCTAAGGTATCGATAATTTTCAGCCGAACTGGACTTATAGGGAAGGCTTTTTCATTGATTATTTGCAAGCATCAATGGCAACTGATGAGCCACTCACTGGGTCGCAATTAGACTCACTTTACAGAGCGTCCAAATAAAATTTACTCATCCCAGCTTTGACGGCCTGTTACTCATATGTTTTTTGCTTGAGGTGCGACTCCCCTATTTTATTTTGTAATTTTATCATTATTCTAACTTTTATTTTTCATTGACCATAAGATATTTGTGCTTTCGAGCTGAAAGATGTACATATGAAAACCAGTTGAAAAGAACAATATTTGTCTGTTGATGTCATTGAGTTTTATTTTCATTTATGAGTCCGTCATAATTCTATTGTAATTTGGAAAATGAGCCGTAATGAAAAAATTTATCATTCTGATCAACACCACGATAACAGTAAAGGAAAGTAAAATTTACACGTTTACAATTTCGAGTGCCAAAGAAATCCGACTTTTTCCATTGATCGCATCGTACAGCAGCCCTTAGTCCACCTTTGGAGATGTCGAGTCGACAGGGGAAAATAACTTTCATCGTGTTATTTTCTTTTCTATATTCAATATAACTTTTTTTTGTAATCTACGCCACTTGAGTTGTTCATTTAGAAGAATCAACGCACAAACCTGTCAATGGAATTCACCATTCACTATTTCACTTCATGTTGGCCATGTTGGAAGTCACTTATTCTGCCCATGTGTCCTTCAGTCGGAACTCTGAACGGCGGCTTCCGTGCCGCTGCATTCGACGACCACACGCGCGGTCTGCGTCATGCCAGCGTCGAAAAAAAGTTTGTCTGCACAGCATCGTCTCCAACATTATCAAAGTCATCGGCACATCGCTCGCATTTCATCCTCGGAATAGCGTTGATTCAATCTGGAATTTTCTCCTTGGAAACGGCCATATTGGCCTCCGAAATCGCAGTCGCTTCCCTTCGTAAAAGCCGAGTCCACCAGCCCTGCACAGACGCTCCACTCATCAGCGATTTGTCAAGGCAAACAACTCGGATTAATTTCCATCGATCAGGACATTTGGGCAAACAGGGTTCAAGTTACAGCAACCCTTCACTCCGGGCCACGGCTGGCTCTTATCGCCTTGTTATGCTTGTTGTAGCAGACAAAAGTTTGTGATTTGGAGCGCCCCGCAAAAACAGGCATGGGCACTGGATGGCATGCAGACATATTTAATTTATGGAAATCTCCCGCGATGTCTTCAAAGACAGATGAGTGCTTTCATGTTTACATTCATGTACTGAAAATTTGTTCTATCTTCGTGCTGTGAATTAGAAGTTGGTCTTGTGTTGTACAGATGTTCGCCGGAGTCTAACCCTATTTTCACTCGCAGCCGCTTGGATCATCTGCAGAACTCGGGCACTCGCAGGACCCTTCTCCCGCCAACCGTAAATCTCACCAATGGGAATTTCTCGGTAAGAATTGCATTGCTGTGTCGGGTACATGGTGTTCTTTCGAGTGACGGTACTTAGGTCAGGTTCCGTCTAATCAATCATTGTGTGACCCTCGATGCGTTAATGAAGACATTCAGGCAGTTGGCTGGAACAAGTTACCCTAAATATACGAGGGTAAACCTACGCACTGAAGAAATAGCTATTTCCGAAAAATATATTCCTCGACTTATGGAACAGAAAATATTAGTTATATCAGAAAGGTTGCATTACTACGCATAATACACGTAAACAAGGTGACGGCAAATATGAATGAAAGCATCACCATGTAGATAACGTAACTATTGTTTCCACGTCAATGTTGTCGTTATTTTAAGTCATTCGTCTGGCGCTTTACATGAATCTTCATAACAGTCCAGAAAAACTCATTGTATTTTTTTCAGCCGACGCTTTTCTTGATTCGATGACACTTCAATAATCACGAGTTAATATGAGCTCAAGAACTCAGCTCTTAGTACAGCAGCAGTTGTGGATGCCGTGATTTTCACGGTCAGATGAGGAGGACAAAGTGAAAAGTTTGTGTTCTTCTAATCCATTCACAATATGTGGGTGAAAAATAAATAGCGATTTAAGGGCATGTAGTCGCCAGTATATCGACAATAAAAATATTGCTTATGATGGAAAGTAACGAAAGGTTTTGCTGTTTACAGCCGTGAAGTTGTCGAAATGGAGAGCGACGGAGCTCTTCTGATCAGAAAAGTCTTCAAATCTCCTTGGAAAGTGGTAATGCATTATCTTGTTTCCCACCAAAAAAGCAACTTCCCCCCTCAGTACCCTCTGATCAAAATAAAACTATTGGTTGTTGAAGAGATTATCAAATTCATAGAACAGCATTTAGAAAATAGATTTGAAAAATAGGCCAACGTTACAATCCAACAGTTGGCGTTAGCATTGATATGACGCAACGCGCTATTTCCGCTACCCGCCAGAAATTGTGTCTTAGGAAATGAAGCGAGCAGAAAGGCGTGTGCGGCAGAGTAAGGTACAACTCAAAAGCCTACTCAGTTTTTTGCAAACTATTTTTGCTGCGCGTGAAATCCAAACACGAAATCGGCTATTCGAACAACGTCACTACGCGAAGGGTCTATTTATGGACCCACGGGGTTTCGAGCGTGGTCTCCAATATTTCTGTACTACCAGACGTGTCCCGACAAAAATGACGTGACAAATGATGCTAATTTCTTAACATGCCCTCTTCTTTGCAATAAATCTGACATGAAATATTGTTATTTGCAGTATCACTGATACGAACTGCCTTCTCTGACAGTCTCGCTGATTAGTTAGTAATACGGACTCGGGGAATTTTCTTTTATCTAAATCCTTAAGAGCGTGACAGAGAGACGGACAGACAAAGACAGCAAGCAACACTGTACTATATGTAAACTTCTAATTACAATTATATATAGAAGTATAACACATACAAACGGGCTGATGACTTTTCTAACCGCTATGACGGGCCAGCAACTCTCATACTTTGGAGCATTTCATAATTTTTTCCCCTCATTCATTCCGTTATAAAGGGGTAGCTCTGAGCCAAGTCTACGGAGTCCACTCTGCTCATTTGGCTGCCATCGATTTAAGAGCTTATGGAAGCTATTAAAGCAATGGATTGGATCCAGACTCCCGGTCGTCCGATGGAGGGCCGTGCTTCAACAATTAAACTGACGGCCGATCGGAGGGGAGCTGCCGCAACGTCCGATCCCGCACTTCACTAGGCCGACCACAGAACCGGTTCTTGAATGAATTTTGCTTCAGCCACTAAACGAAAGTTTAAAGCTGTAATAACCAAATTATTTTCACGATAAAGATACGTTTTAATTCGTGCAAAAAACTAGCTGTCCCCTCATGTATATATATTCAAGAAAACCGTATTTAGACGTTTTAAAATAAGAGTATAAGAGAATCCCTGAAATAGTGAATTTTGAAATTCAAATAAACGGTAAAGGTTTAAAGTTAATCGACATTTCTCGAGTTGTGAAAGTTAAGCTATCACTTAGTAAAAATTTGAACATAGCTTTTAAAGTCACGACTGTTGACGGATGCACTGTTATACCCTCATATATCGCATTTCATTTTATAGTGCAACGTTAGGATCTTAACTGGTGCAGCAAAAAAATTAAGAAATGAGTTAAGGAGCGATCTTCACTTAAGAACACTAAACTAATTTCCTCAATTACCTGGAAGAAAATTTATCTCTGGTTATACCGACGAGACAAATCCAAATAATACCACTTACAGGTTGCATAACTGAGCCGCCTTTTCGCGGCTCGGTAGCGCAAGTGATAGCGTGCTTGTGCTTGCTTATTAATTAAGACTCAAGAGTTACAGGGTTCGATACTCCGAGCGGAGTGTTTACCTCCGGAAATGAAGAATGCACACAATATGTTTAGATATGCGGCGCGGCACACCAGTGTGGCCTCGGATAAGTTACCCGAACTACTTCCCAGGCACACAAAGCAACTTTGGTACATAGCTCAAACACATATTGATGAAACTATGCAGCGACTCATATCACTCCTCGTCGCTGGCTTGAATCTAGCACTTGTGCACCATCGTGGGAGAGCAGTCCGATACAACTACTGACTGATATTTCAATGGGATCGAGGAATGATCTTGGTGAGTTCAGTTTTTCTATACCCCTATTATATTCCACTACAATCGTATGCACATCTGGAAACATTCAAAATGCGTCATCAAAAACAGAGTTGTTCGTGCTGTAAAGCTCTGTGGAAGGTCTATGAGGGTTTGAACAGCCACGTCACAAAGAATGGTCACAAATGCTTTTGTTTCTCAGTATTTTAATTAATTTAACATTAATATTTCGATGCGGTGTGTGATTAGGTCCTCTAGGTAACACTATTTTTCCCCAAATAAGGAATGTTTTTTCCAAAACATAACGTGCGTTAGACAGATCACGGGTTGCGCAAAATTCACATAAATCGGCATGGCTGCGTAAAATAACGCAGATTGGCCTCCGCGCTCTCCAGATCTCAATGCCATTGCGCGTCCGCAGCGCGTGAAAAGAAGATGGGTTCCCAGTCAATAGCTCGTAGAGCTCTCTGAAAAATGGAAGATCAGATTTACCACGATAAATACTCGTAGTTATGATTCCTGTGCGTGAAGCCCAGCAGACTAATGCAAGAATTTTCTAACAAATCGAGGTTATTATTGAGGTGCCGTATAAAGAAGGGCTAGCTATTTCCTGTCCAAAAATAATTTTAAATACTTTTATTTATTCTGCAGCTCAACTGATCTTTATGCATTGCCTCCAGTATGGAGAGGGAAAGAGAAAACTTCACATTTTTATTCGACTAAGGCACTCAGCTAATATTGTAGTTTTCTGAAGAATCAGAAATAGATTTAGAGTTCGTTGTGGTTGAATTGCAACGGAATATTATATTTGACTTCAATTTTTCTATTTCGTTTATTATTTTGGGGTGTATTTTTGTGCTAAATTTTACGATACCCACTTTCACCATCATTTCATGTTCAGAACATTCTCGTAGACCAGCACGAAAAATCTTAAAAAACACGAAATCAACTTTGAGTATTATGAATGCAATTCTGCGGCTGGTGTTGCAAGTGTTAACTGCACACACTTCGTACAGCAGGTCGAGAATGCCACACGTTAGCAGAAAACTGCCTCATTGGGTTCTTCATGGTTTAACCATATTGAGATATCCAATTCAGATGATTCAAAAAAATTAACGAATGTAGGTGCATTGGTTTCGTACAGCTGAATTATTTAATCCAATGCATTACCCGCTGCTGATCCAAACTGCATCTATTTTTTTGCATTTTCGTTCCTTGAAATTGTGTTTGGAGTGAAAAAATTCGGTCAGCAGCCAAGTATGCGTCAAAGGGCACACATTCTTGAGAGACTTGAAGATAATAAGAAGGCAATTAAAGATTTTATTAAGTAGCTTCACTTCCTAGAGCATATGATTAGCACTAACGAGTAACAATTGGCTCTAGAACGTTTTTTTAAGTCAAAAATTACATAAGAAATCTCCTGCGCCTCTGTGAAAGCCTTATACCTCACGCAGAAAATTTGAATTTCGGTCGCCCTGATTTTATCTCAGTGTGCGCGAAAAAGCCCAGGTAAATTGATTTACTTATATCTTATCAGTAATACTATAGTCCACAAATTATGTAACAAATTACAGGAATTACTTCCAACATCAAAATACATGCTGTAAATTTAACGATAAAGATGTACATCAAGTACAATAATTGATACTCCAGTCATCTAGTTAAATGCATGAAGTGAGGACTACTGAATGACAGCTTTTTTTATATGTACCCATAAATTAGCTGAAACATATACGTTAATGAGATGGGAAACACATGGGCTAATGAGATCGGTTCAATCAAAGCAGACTAGCTCTGAGCGGTGATTTTCACTCAACTTTCAGGAAGTATTAAAGTAATAATAACGATGAGTTCCCTATGAAATGGGTTTCCAATTTACCGTAAAATTTGCCCATCGCTCATATAACAATTCTAATGATAGCTTTTGAAATATTTTTGCTGCTTTCCACAAACTATCGAAGACAATCAACGTGCCGAAGCTAGGGTTGGAGAGTATTCAGCGAACTTAATATCAAATAGCAAACTAAATCGACTTTCTCCGTGGTACTAACATATTTTGATCTCAGTAAGTGTTTTTGATCATTTGGTAGGTACGACATGGTAATCAACTTGATCATCACCGAGATAATGTCTGAAGCAAAATTTACTAACAAAGGCTGTAGAATTTCCGAGCATCGGTGGGCGGCATAACGCAGAGGGGCGAAACGAGAAGCATTTTAAGCAATGCCAATAACAGTGCTCGAATCACCGAGCAGACAATATCTGCAGCGCTGTGTACTTACAAAGAGTGAGGGTTTTTCGTCACCGGACATAATGAGGCAAGTTTTAGCGGCCAGGTTCATCCCGATGGACAAGCGCAATCCCGGACCGTAGATTGTACCGGTGTCGGCGCGTGAAACGGGACAACGATTGCTAGAGCGCTGCCATGATTGACGAGACAGTTGGCGCGGATAAGTGAATTGAGAAGGGCTTGGGCTGAGCAGCGCAGTCGCTGCGTCTAATGGAATATCTAATGGCAGAATATGTGATGAGATATCGAGCTCACCGGGCCCAAGGGACATGCAAATGTTTAGGGTCATTAATAGAGAGGTCCGAGGGCCGGAATCGCTTGTTACACACGACCCTCGTAGCCCCAGAGAGAGAGATGTCCCTTGAGGCTTTGGAGTCGGGCATGTGCAGCGAGTAAATCTCGAATATAGAGTGCATCATAATCCGGACTTCTCTCGCTGGCCATGTCGTCCTCCTGGGGTCCGGCTCACTTGGTCTGTTGGGCCAAACTAAATTATGCAATGATTCCAGAAAATGTCTCAAGCTCACGAGCAGTCGCATTGCCAATTGTAGATACGCTAACGTCAAGTTAAATCATCAATGGTTTCACAGTTTTAACTTTCAAATCTAGATATGCATAACTAAGACACCTGAAATGTTACTGTACGCATTTAGTACTAACCCTACACCGCATGTACGGGCTCAGCAGCAGAGCACGCAGCCTTGCTGCTACCTGATTCGTTATTCAACGTTCCCGAAGATGTCGAGAGCCTTAATTAGTTTGTCACGTGGTACACACACAGGCGTGAAAAGTGCCTCTCTGCTTCCACCGTAAATGATTTCTGCATGGTATTCGTAACCCAATGATGCACACTTTGACAGGAGATATTAAAACCCAAAGGAAAGACTTTCATGAATATGCAAAAATTCAATCATTCATTATTTTTGAGACATCGAATCATAGAGCTGAGTAGGGTCTATCTAAGATGGGGCGACTCTTAGAGTCGTGGGCGATGGAAGATTAGATGAACATTAATGCTGAATTAGAAGCATAAAAAGTGTTCTAAACGTCCACCCGCTACAATAACGTAGGTCTGCATGGTACCTACACAGGAACGATTGCTTAACATGATACAATGTTGCACCGCGCGTTGCAGAGAGTAAGAAATTTTCCTAGCCCGCACCGACAGCTTCTACGATTCGATGTCCCGAAAACGATGAATAGTTGAATTTTTACTTATGTAAGAAAAGTAATTCTTTTGCATTTTTGGACCTACTGCCTAAGTTTGAACCATTAGTTTTCGTAATACTGTATGCTTAAATTACAAATCAACATATTTCAATTACAAACCTGAACCACAGTGATGTCATTACACATGAACATGAATGGAGTTGATCGATGCACTATAATTATGGAACTACTCTCAGATACATTTTCTGAGTAAAGTTGATTAAGTTCATCATCAGTTTCGTTGGTTTTGAACTGTTAAATGATATCTGGTTTCGTTTGAATATTTTAAAAGTTCCGCAAGTAACGACTGCGAATTTTGTCAACTACCCTGATATTCTCTTGTACGAACGCGTACGAGTGATATAAATTTTATAAAGGGATCGTACATGAGACTGAGAAGTACTTTCCTTTGAAGGTAGAGAAATATTTCGATGAAGCAATGATGGCACCCTACAACGAAAAGACAAACATCACCTACAAGTTGTCAGTTGTAAGTACGCAACGATATTTTTCCACCTACTTTGCATTTTAGCTGAGAATTCACTCGATAAGATAATCAGAATTTATCAGACATTCAAGGTCGAGTAGTCTGTGCGAATGCCATCTCGTATAAGCAGATGTAAAAAAAAGCTACAATATATGCAGTTGAAGCCTCGAGTGAGGCTACATATATTGAGTTACTGCAACAGAAATCTAACCCATAATTCAAACAAATAAATTTACTAACTGTTCTTAACATTGGAAGGTAAACAAATGTATTAATTATGATTCATTGAAATTCTGATTTTTCAACTGTTTATTCAATGAAAAGTTTCCGTTAATAGACTTACTCATTAAGACCCTCACGCGTCCCGATTTAAACGTGCTTTTACTCTCAAAACTTTTGCTGAACGCTGACCCAATCGTACAGTCCGCAGCACTTATTTATCGATGACAATACCAGTACTCCAACGAGTCCGTCCTGGAGCACATGCTGAGTAAGAGGCACTAAAATAAAACGAAAAAAGACCAACGGTGAGTGAGTGAAAACGAAGTGGTGAGTGGGAAGCCGACATGAGGAGAGCCTGGCCCATCATGCAATTAACCAATGAAGAAGAGAAGGGTTCCTTCCGCCGCCTTGATAACAAGGTTACGTCTCCTGCCCCCACCACAGTCGCCTCTTCTTTTGCACCGCTCATTTCTAGCGAGACTTCTCGTTGTCTCGATGTCTCTTGCAAAATTTGTTAGTACTGTTCTCTCATGCGTGCACCACAGACACCTCCCCCTCTTGTTCTGTACCGGGTATTTCTAGTGACACTTCTTGAACATCTAGATGCCGCTTGCAAAGTTTCTACAATACAGTGGCTTCTGTTCAGAATTGACCTTCAGCTTCAAAGCTACGCGTGCGGCGTGGCCCTAGTACTACGGCTGGAGGGTACTCTCCTCTAAAGACGGTTTGTGTCAAACGGTCTTTCACATCAAATATTTCTCATCAGATCTAAAATAGTAGATTTTACAATAAATTCACACTTATATTACATCATATGTTTTCATGAGTTGAACCCATTGAACAACCAGGAAGGAGCAATGAAACAAAAATTGTATCAACTTCGTTCTGGTGGTGATCAAGATTGCAATGATTCCCATGGCCGTCTGAGCCGTAACGCACGGTGGTTACTACAGCGTTGCATCATTTGTTCTTCTGTCATTAAAAAAATATAACTAATATCATTTTCAAGGAGAATGTTACGAGGATGTGCACAGTAATAAATGCTTCAGTCGTTGCAACAAGAAGCGCTCAACTCAACAGAACAATTCAGGGTGCCACCGTCACCTCGCGCCCAATTTGATAGTTATCGAAAGGACGCTCGACAATGGCTTAAGGCTACCTACTTGATCTTTGAGTTTTCTATCCGAAAATTATTTGGCAAAATTATCGACAGTTTTATTTTAACCGCCGAAATTAACTCAGGGTTAATGAAGTAGGAAACGCGATACGCGACGATTTCCATTTACAAATGCGAATTAAATGTTCTGAGTTTACCAGTGCATTCGAATCTTCTGTAAATGGAGACATTGGGAGAGTTTTATGATAACTGATGAATATCTATTTCACGAAGGGTAGAAAATTATTTCTATTTTAGCGCAGTTTTGCTCAATTTGAAATCACAGAGTTAGAAAGCAAAATTAATTTCCGAGGGATATTTCCTTATGCATTTCTCTAAAGTTCATTGAATAAAACTCTTCAAAAAATTTTTTGTTCATCGACACCAGCAGTAAGTGACATTTTTTATTCAGTTTAAAATAAAGATTTCCGTTTGAAAACTGTTCAATGGAAAATTGTGGAAGCTCTAATGACACATTTAGCAGAGTCCATGACACATTTCCTGAAAGTTCGCTTCAGCAGATTTTCTCATCCTCGAAATGTTCCCTCTGCCGCCCTCGCGAGTACCAGTCACGTAACGGGTACTGGCGGGTGAGGCAGCACACGTACGCGTGCTAACTCGGAAAAAGTCGACAACTACATTGTTATAATCGTGATTTTTTGTTGAATGCCGCAGATTTAACTTGATGACAACACTTTTTTTCCCCAAGTGAACGCGCGTGAAGCAAAATTCAGTGCGTTGAACTTGAAAATATTTTAATCCTGTTCAAACTGAAACATTTTGACTCTTGGCAGGTGACGACTGGTGACATAACGCTAACAACATTACATGAGTTTCAGTAATCGCCGTACACCAGCGGCTTAAAACTTCCAATTTCAATTAAAATTATCTCAACTTAACACCCGAGGAATGAAGTCACAAAAATTACATCGGCCTCAAAATCATCATCCAAGATCTCACAATTGCCCATTTTTTTATCATCCTGGCCTACTCCGGTCACCCTCGTCCCCCACTCCGTCCCCCGATCCCCCACCTGCTATCCCAGCTCCCACCGACGCTGATACCGTAAGCCGCTTAAGCTATGGATGTGCCTGCTAAATTATGATGTAGAGTCGGAGATTTGATTTCACGCTCGACAGGTAATTGACTTGTTGCTACAGCCCAGACTCGACCGGAGACTGCGTGGCTCGAGCTGCCGTCTTACAATCCTCGCTGCTTCATACATGAGTGATGACGCGAGCTCGTGCATTGTGTATGGGCATCCATGACGACACAGGCGTTGTCTTTACGCATGAACTCCGCGCCAGAGACTAACGTGCTTGAAACGGACCCTGAATAATCAACATCTGTGAATGAATAATAAGAGTGGTTATTGAGAGGCACGGCTGTGCGAGCTGGATATCCGCCATTGTCAGTCTGGCAGGTCGGGACTTGCTTACGGTTTGGGCGAACTTGAGAACCTTCAACCGTTGCTGAAATTAGTGAAAATCATTGCAATCTCCTTTAGCATCTTTGAGCCCAAACGAACTTTAGAGCGTATATTCTCCACAAAAAACTCTTCGTAGAAAGTTAGTAAGGGAATTAAAAAAATTATTGAATGCTCAATTTAAGGTACGAAGCTTGAGAGGACTATAACGTCACAATAGAGCGCAATAACTTCACATTTGTCCTATCATTCGATGTAAAATACGCTCTCGAACACGTCTTGCTTTCAGCGCAGCTTGTTAAAATTGCTAAAGATGCTAGTTTAATTTCCAATGCTCTAGTTATTAATTAAATTCTCTTCTGCGATCTTGACCAGGAGATTCACTGTGAAATATTTGGCCGACGCTGACTCATTCTCATTTTCTCCAGTAAAGTTCCCAGTTAACTCAAGAACTTTGCGAAATGAGAGTCTGAAAAGTGTGCATCGACTATTAAAACTTTGCAGACCATAAAAACTAAAATACGACCATAGTAGAACTTCGGTTTGATATATTTAATCAGTAAGCCTATTCGCCATCGTTTCTCGTTATAATTTCGATGGGAGGAATTGTCCTTAACCGGATAACAGCCACTCCTTAACTGCCTCCTTAAGCCCCGTAGATGGCCTCCTTCTTGTGTTCACTATCTGCCTGATATGATGTGTTCAGACAGGCATGTCGCCGAGGCCAGATGCTCTCAGAGGATCACACGAGGAAAAACTTAAATTTCTTCAATTCGGTCGTGGGTTGCTGGTGTTTCTTATTAGGGCGTTTGTCGCTGTCATAGGCAGCTTCCCAAAAAAATAAAGTATCGCGTTACTCGTCCCAGTGAATGTCAACACAACGAGGGACTTGGTCCTTTGCTTCTTTTTGCTGGAATGATTTTGTTTTCGTGGAATTCAAACCTGAAGCAAAGCAAAACTCTACTGCCTTAATGTGCCACTGATTTTCTTTAAATGAACATATTCATTTAACTTTAACTAATTTCTGTAAAGCCAGGAATGCAAACATGACATGGACCGCCTCAAACTGCGAGTTTATCTTTACTTGAACGGTAAGCGTTCCTCATTAATGGAGTTTGGCTCGTATTTTCTGAGACTCGTAAATGCTCAGTGATATTGTAAGCATACAATTCTGAACGCTTCATTTTTTTCTGGCGTATGTCCTGACACTCGCAATTGCTACTAAGCTTCCAGAACAAAAAAATATTCACCGCTACCAATAAGGAGTAGGACCTCCACGTTGACAGAAAATGGCGACAATTCCGCCCCACACTGAGTCTACAATTAAATGTCCTAATGCACACCGGACGATGTTAAGCCACTCTACATCAACTGATCTCGAAATGCGGCCACAGTACGTGGACGATTTTCTCTACGTCAAACTTGCTGCTCGAGGTGGTCCCACAAATTTTCGTTTGGGTTGATGTCTGGTGACTTAGCTGGCCAATCTAATTGCTTGACATATCTTGAATGACTGTGATGCCAATTAATGATAGATGCATCAGGCAGTTTTCATCCCCGAAAGGAGCTCGAAAAACAATACACTGAAACTCAAAAAACAGTACGTGACAAATCTTTTATCCGGGAGGCTAATTCAATTATCAAATATTACTCACTTTCATTCCTCATTGACCATTTTAATCAAAAAAGGAATATCGTTCATGTTCCCTTTCAAAACATTGCTTTAATCAAACCACGACTGCAGTTATGAAAAAAGTTTAGAAACTCTACACAGAGGAGAAGATGTGTCGCTGTGTCGGCCACACCCAGGCGGGCTGCAGGTGCGTTTTCGAAAGCCCAAACGGAAGGACAACTTAGAGCGATGATGCTGAATTTACGCACTTGCTGAAGCGCGTTGATAATGTCAGTCTAATGAAGTTCGGTTTATTTCACGATGTAAGCCGAAAATAGGATTCAACGGCTTTGAATGGAAGCAGAGATGTTCAGTGATGAATCACTGACTTTATAATACTAATAATCAAAAGTGATAATAAAACTAAACGCAGAAAAGCTGGTTAGAGACTTATTGGAAGGTTATATGTAAACGCTGGTTAGATCAACTAAATGGAATAAAAACGTACATGAATTAAGCATACTCTGTGAAACGTAATTGGTCGATATGAATTTAATAATAATTAAAGTATTTAAATTTAATAATTCATACTTAAATTTCAGGGACAGGTTGTGGATATGCAGTTAAAAGTTTACTGACCACCAAAACAAACTTAAATTATTTGCACCTTCATTGATTCAAAACGTTTTCCAAAACAATTTGCTGGAGTTGAATTGTAATTAATTTTATTGACGATGTTCAGTGCATTAACTTCCTATTCCATCACATTTTTTCTGTCAAAATTCTACTCGGAAATTCACCTTTGTCTCGGTCAAGCTGACGCGGCGCCACTTCGCACCAGCTATGTTCGTGAATAATGAACGAGGGAGGATGAAATGCTCTCTCATAGGCTGCCAAATTGCCCATAATAAATGGGAGGACGCAATCTACGCGGCCATCTGTCGCCCCGTGCCAGTGTCATCCCGTGCTCGGGTTTATTAATTGACCCGAGCAGGCCACGCAACACGAATCTTTTTATGAGCTCCGAGCTGGGGTCTTCTTTTGTTGCCCGGACCTGGTGACTTGGTCCATATGGACCCCCCTCTTCCACCGGCACTTCTCAGCTCCATTTACTAATTTTTCTATTGAGAGAAAACTCGGCCGTGAGTCAGACGCTGCGTGCCTGTGTGGGCCCGCGATCCGACTATCAGGTTGATCCAACCATGGTTTTTGGCATAGTTTTTGTAGATGTGAATACCATTCCGACGGGAATATTACATCTTAAGGATGAATTTGAAAACGATATAGGTTGCTAAAGATGAATCATAATTTTCAGTAAAGTTACAGCAAGAACAGAATGATATTGTACGTTAGTGTTGTAAATGTCCTGCCCAAATCACAAGCCAGGTAGAATATGTGCATTTACGACATTAAATATACAGTAAAATCAGGAAAGTGTGTTGATCGCTCATAATCTACATCATATGATATCTTACCACGAGCATTAAACTGAGGGAAATATGACTGATTTATCGACTTGAGATCATTCACGAATTGTTCATAGAGCTTATGTAACAATTTGTGTCCACAATAAATTGGTTTCACAGATTTCAAAAGAAAGTGTTAGATAACCTTCAAGTCTTCGATCTTATTTTTTTCTAACTTATCCCGAGGGAGAAAAACGCGTAAAACGGCGCTTTTAAAGTACAGTTCAGCCCTATGTCCACAAGGGAAGAGTCGTTGTGTTGTGTTTTGAGTGGTGGCAGCTGCGACATTTCCGACCTGAGACTCGTGTCCCTGGTCCGTCATAACGCAATCGGCGTCGCCTCTACGCTTTTACTTACTAATTTTAGCCACACTCGAGCGACTTCATTGCTCGGTTTAATAGCCTGAGGGACGCGGTGTGAGAGGGAACAGCGACCTGCTGGAAGGGTTCACATTTGCAGACGCACTCGGGCCTGCCTGAATTATTATATTTATTAAGTTATCGTGAGGCTGAGCCTGACGAGTCGGCATTCGTACGATTGATTCGTGTGTCTAAAATTATTGCTTTTTGCCTAACTTCAAATGCGTAGATGGTGCTAGCTAGCGTGAAATGATAGTGTTGCGATTGTCGAGCCTGTATGTCAAGTTTAATTAATGCAAATCAATGGGACTCTCACTAAAAATACAGCTCGCTAAATTTGGATAAGTTTAGTTCGGCACATAAATTTACGCGTCTCAGGAGACTCGAAAGAGTTAACCCGTGCTCCAATAGCGGTAAGTCACGCAGACTGTCGTGCTGGGTGCGAACGTTCGTTCAATTCTACGAACGAGGCTAAATAACGAATGAAAGGACTATCGTTTTGTTCAAAAACCTTAACTAGGGTATTGAACTGAAATTCAATCAACAAGATGCATACAAAAATAAAAGGAAGGCTTTTTTACTAATCATTAAGAAAACTTCTCGATGTCGAACCTGTACACTAAATTACGCATTATTTTCCGCTTCACGAAGCGATTTGGCCAAGTAGCAGAACTCTCCTTCCAGCATTTAAATTGCGTTCGAAGGAGAGACGCACTCATAAGATTCGAATTCGTTTTGGCGCGTTTCGATTTTTCAACAACATTTCGCTTGCACTGAGGCTCTGTACTGAAGTGCGGGTGCATTGTACGACGCTGGGAAACTGTGCTTCGCATCGTCTCTAATCTAATCTAGCAGCAGCAGGTGAGCTATCACTCAAATCGAAATTTCGAACATAGAAAATTGACGGGACGAATATTCTGCGGCAATCGTACTGCATTGCGGAATCACGCGCTGATTCAGAATACTGTTTAGATGCACATCAAAAATAATCGTCGAGTTTAACTTGTTAACGGGTATTGACATCATATGATGTCCACGTGGTTGTTCCATTCACACGGGGTCGCTGTGGATTACACATACCGTGTGAATAAAACTACCACGCGAACATCATATGATGTCAATACCCGTTAACAAGTTAACAGTGTAACAGCAGAACCAATCTTTAATTCCAATAGACCAAAGGCTTCAACCCTCAAGTTGAAAAGATAACATGTTCGTTGCTAGTGGATGCACGTGTGCGGCGACTGGCACTTTCTCACTTCCAGCTCGGCCATAATTGACCTTTGTCTAATGGCTATTGTTAGCTGTGTCCTCTAACGCACATGCGCGTTTTGGTTGATTATGTGTGGGCTACACGAGCTTGCTTCCACTTCGTAGATCCAAAACGATAAGAGAACTTTCAATTCAATTGTTTATTAAGAAAGACTGCGATGATGGCATGAAACTCCTAAATGAACTTCCATGGTGGCGGCCAACGCCCTCACGCCTCAGTTGTACTTACGACTAACGCTCGCAACTCATGGTCTCGTCAAATGGTCTCGACAAATGGTCTCGTCAAATGGTCTCGACAAATGGTTTAGTCAAATGGTCTCAACAAATGGTTTAGTCAAATGGTCTCGTCTCATGGTCTCGTCAAATGGTCTCGACAAATGGTTTAGTCAAATGATCTCGTCCCATGGTCTCGTCAAATGGTCTCGTCAAATGGTCTAGTCAAATGGTCTCGTCAAAATGTCTCGTCAAATGGTCTCGTCTCATGGTCTCATCAAATGGTCTCGTCAAACGATTTCATCAAATTGTCTCGTCAAAATGTCTCGTCAAATGGTCTCGTCAAATGCTAACTATTGTTTGTAACCTTACTTTAAAAGTTACTCGCCAAATTATACCCATTTCAAGATATGTGATTTGAATGAGACCTGGGTAAACATTTTGAAGAATTATTAGAAATAGAAGTTATTTTGAATTCATCAGCCAGGTTATTCCCATCAAGAATAAAGTCGGTCTTAAATCATGGCTAAAATAATTTCAATGACAGTGAGGGGCAATCCTTTTATTAACGAACGATTTAAAAGCGTGAATTAATTCTCTTTCAAATCCTATACATGATTTTTATATGGAGCAATCGAATGTAACTTAACTGGATTTAGAATCTTTCAATGGAGTGTCAATAGTTATTCGCCAGGGACCAACACTCGGACCTCGTAACCGTCACGCCAGAACAGGTCCGTCTGTTGCGCCTGCTGTTCACGTCTTAGCACACGCGACTGAAAATACGGTCTTTTTAACTCGGCTGATTGTTAAAGTACGTTTTTTTACATTTTATTTACTAACACACGGGAATGAAATCTCAGTAAGCTTTGCTTTACTTTCGTCTCGTAAAGTTTAACATCACTTCTAACACGGTAATTCTATGACATTTATAACGGCAAGCTAACCTAACTTTTGGCTTTATCAGCATAACCAGACTTTCGAATTAGCTTGCTTAACACATTGACTCTGATTCTCCACACAGGTAAATTACATGCCTACAAATATTTCTACTGTAAATTTAAAAATCAAGGATTTCGGTTTCACAAATGGTTACTCTATTAATTTTCCTTCTGATCAGAACTAGCTTATTCGATTGATGAACACGAATTTGATCAAAACTCGAAAATTTGTATTTATACATGATAGTGCTTTGGTTACGTTAGGTTAGGTTAGATGATCGCGTGTACCATATGTGACCCACTCCGGAGTCAACGTGTTAACCTGGCTTATATCTCGGCAAGCCTAATAAGACTTTTACTCTGGCAAGCCTACTTGACTTGAAACTTGGCAGGCCTAACCTGACTAACGAGTATCTCTGCATACCTAACCTGACTGACGAGTATCTCGGCATGCCTAACCTGACTGACGAGTTTCTTGACATGCTTAACCTGACTGACGAGTTTCTTGACATGTTTAACCTGACTGACGAGTATCTTGACATGCCTAACCTGACTGACGAGTATCTTGAAATGCCTAATCTGACTGAAGAACATCTCGGTATGCCTAAGACTTCGATCTTCGTAAGCCAGCATGACTTTTCTCTTGGCAAGACTGTTTGACTTTTACCTTGGCAAGCGTAACCTGACTTATCTAGGCAAGTTTTATAAGACATTTACCTTAGTACACCTGACAAGACTTTTATCTAGCTCTACCTTGGCAAACCTAACAAGACTTTACGTTAACTAGACTTACCCTAACATTTATGTCGTCCAGCCTAAGTTTACTTTTACCTTGGCAAGAATTTTACTTAGGTAAGCCTCAACTAGCTAGTGCCTTGACTAGCCGAAGCCAATTCTGTACGTGGCGCTACAACAAAAAAAACAGAGTAGCACATCTGCCTCAAGGCGACTTGAGCACAGCATGTGCGTGAAGACGGAGATGCAATTGTGACGAAAATGTAAACTTCCAGAAAAATGAGTATGCGGCTGTGATAACGTGTGCCATAGTTTGGACAAAGATATTTGGGAAGAACAAACTTCCAGAGATATGGAAAGCTCGAAAGATGTAAACTTTTGGCGAATACATACGACTATATGTCAGAAAGGGTTAATAAATGGGGTACAGTGATTGAAAGGAATATGAAATTATAGGTTAAAAATGGTGTACAGTGACTGTAAGGAATATGACCTTATAAGTTAAAAATGGTGTATAGTGAATATAAGTAATATGACCTTATGAGTTAAAAAAGTGTACAGTGAAAATACCGACAAAATGAATTGAAAGTCGATGTGAAAAATAGTACGTCACAATCGACCGATATAATTTACATTCAATAAAACAATTCATGATTAAGAGATTATATCCCGTAAAGAAAATAATTTGGAGATAGCCAATAATAACAAGGCTCCTGTGGTATTATTGACGATGTACGACCCCCCAACTCAGGCCTCGACGATGCACCAAATAAGGAACGATGATGCTGAAGTTACTTTCACAAAAGAAAAGAAATATGAAGGGAGAAGCTACAGAGGCGAGCGAATACGAATACCTAACATGAGCTTGGCACGAACCTTGTCCCTCTTGAATTCGAAATGTCTTTTGATGTATAGTGTATTTTCGCTGAATTTTGAAGACTTTTTTGACGAAAAAATATTAGCAGTCGTAATGCAAGGCTTCTCAAGGGAACATCTGATCCTAGTTCACAGCAGCACTTTGAAGCAGAAGAGAAGCAGCTGAGTCAGCGCTTGCCATGATCATAGAATATTTGAATCCCTCATTTTGTTTTCTTTCCTGCTAATCATTTTTTCGAAGATAAATTTAAACTCAAAAGCTATTTACATTGTCCTAAAACGTGTGAAAATTGTCCTCCATAGTTTCTTCTTTGACTATTTCCCCCTCATACAAAGGGAGTGAAAAGCTCTCCAATTAGGCAGGCCTGCGGTAGGCCCAATAAATAAGGTGGAGAAAGACTGCACATCCTAGCGGGGCCTCACGTACTTACACCTCGACGCTGCACCGCCAGAGGCATAGACTTCATTACGCTCCCCTCACTTGATTGATATATATTTATCCCGTGTATATATATTTTAGTCGAGCACCAAGCTCGGTTCTGCTTTAGAAACAATACCAATATTAAGATTAAGGGGTTAAGATGGCATTTTATTGCCTCCGTCCGTACGGCCGTAAGTTGCATCCCTCTCTCCGGGGCGACGCCGCTATGGCACTTGCGACCGCAGCTTCCAGAGTTCGACTTGGCCGTCGCTGTGAGAGTGGCGTGAACGCGCAAGGGGAAATGGCCCTTCCGAGGGAATAAGTTGATTCGAAACTGGAGCTTGGTGCTTCAGACTTTATGGCAGAGAGGAATGCGTTGTTGGCTAGCAATACTTTGAGTGTATATGGCTGCTGCTGATATTGCTTCTGCACTCCCACTCGTCATGAGAGACGCATGCAATTATTTTCAAGCATTAAGTGTGATGACGGACATTGTCGACTGGACTGTCTAAAGCCTTGCATGGTATTGTTTCTGTTAAGTGAAGTGAACTGATCTATGCGACCTTGTAACCCACACATGACTACGAAGCTTGCCACGCTAAAGTAATCGGAATTTGAGAATGACTTCAATTTTTGTGGGAATAAAAATTGCTCATCTCTCTTTATTCTTAATACCGATTATCAAAGCGAATGGTCCTTGTATTTTTGGAGACTATGACGGCAATACTGAATGATGGTTGGAGTAATGTGGGACTGTGATGGCAATACTGAATGATGGTTGGTGTAATGTGAGACTGTGATGGCAATAGTGAATGATGGTTGGAGTAATGTGAGACTGTGATGGCAATAGTGAATGATGGTTAGAGTAATGTGAGACTGTGATGGCAATAGTGAATGATTTCTGGTGTATTGTGTGACTGAAATCGAAACGGTAGTAACATGCGGTAGTGTAAAATTAGACTGAATTCTGCGAGTACAGTCTAATTTTCTGCTACTAAAGGAATTTGAACATCATGCAGCATGTGCGTGTGCGTCATCATGCGTACAGTAAATGCGGCGCACTCAGCAGAGTGCACTCACGCTCCATCTTCGGGGCTGGAAACATGAGCGAGGAAGTGCAATCGATGTTTTGTGCTATCGACTCCGATAGGGAAGATATCAACTCTCCAGTGCATGAATTTTTGCAGAATTTCGCTTCCTGCAACCGCTCAAAATTTAGCTCACTGCTCTGAACGGGCTTGTTCCAGCACGGGTAAAAGTCCGATCTGCACTGGACAGCGAACGCGTAATAAAAGTTTCCAGTATTATTCATTTATCACTTCTGTGTGTACCATGTATAGCACGCCCTGCAGTTGAGAATTAGAGCCATATTAAATACGAAAAAATGGCTTGTGGTTCATTCAGTCGCTCTGCTCTGCCTCGCTGAAGGATCCTTCGCTAAAACCTCAACTAAAGATGGCTCGGGCAAGATGACTGGGAAGCGTCTCCCTAAGATGTAAAACACAAGAGGTTTCGATAGTATATTGCGTAGAGAACAACTTTATGATGATAACTACGTGACGATGCGGTTCCTTACCGACTCGTGTCAATTCTAGCAGTGCAGCTGCAGGGCGCAGAGGTCGTGATGATCGAGGAGCGCCCGGTGCTCCAGAAATAAAAAGAACTCGCTCATATTAAAGAGCGAGTTCTTGAAAATTGCTCCCTATACTGCAATTCCAACTCAATTCCGGTCTGCTGACATGACGAGTCTCTTGATTATTTACTTCTACATTTTATATTTTCATTCTTAATTATGATACGAAAATTCCCATTTTCAAACCTCCGTGTTAGAAATTTTCTTAATGAGCGTTGTGCCGCGATGTTCTAAGGGGCGCTTCATAAGTGATGACCGATGGTTGGACGAAATAGCGTGAATATTTCATGCGTGCCAATAATTTCCGTGGAAGGTGAATGAGGTTCACGTAACTCAAAATCCTAGCGTCTGTCGCCGAGACAAGCGTTCGAGCAACTTCGTTTCTTCCCTCATTCCGTTTTTTTTCTCGGGAAAGAAGAATTGAAAATCGATACCTAGGGACAATCACTGGAAACTGCAATTGCAATCATTGGTTGAATATGGCAGAACCCAAACCTAAATTGTCTCGAAAAGGCGTCAATTCAAAATTAACGTCCCTGTTAGTTCCGACGCTTGCTCGAGTTGCTTGAGACTGCGGGGACTGGTGAAATGTGCTCATTTGGTGATGAAATAGCAGCACGGTGGCAGAGTGACAGAGTTGGTGGCAGAGTTGGTGGTAGAGTGGCAGAGCTGTGGCTGAGTTGGTGACAGAGTGGCAGAGCTGCGGCAGAGTTGGTGACAGAGTGGCAGAGCTGCGGCAGAGTTGGTGACAAAGTGGCAGATCTAAATAATTTAATCTGAATCTCTCAATGCCCATTGCTATAGCTTGTTTATCGCTTTGAATCTGTATTTAATCTTTTAACTGTGAAATTATTTTCGCTGAACTGAAGAACATATTGTCAATAAAATATTTACACATAGGAATACAGTGGTATTGATATGGTTTTGGTTATCAACATGATTAGCAATATGGCATGGTTGTCAGTAAGTATATTGATGCTTAGGTATGGATTGAAGTGGTATTCATAGAGTATAATTAATTTCTCGCCAATATGTTCTTAACAATGCCCATTAGCTGGGACACAGCCTCTCTCGCACAGCTGAAGGATGATGGTACTCTCTCGCCGTCATGACTCATGAAATATGTTCATGACTTGTTTAATAAAATATATTCATGACTATGTTTATATTCATGACTATATTCATACTCATGACTATATTCATATTCATGACTTGTACTGTTTGAAAAAGGAGTGTTTGTTTCAAGCGTATCGTATTTGAAACATTAACAAAAATGGGGAAAATTGTTAGAGAATCGATCAACAAAAGGAAAAAAAGGGTTTATCGTTCACGATGCGTCTTACAAAACTGCTTTTGGCATTCGTCAAAAATGCTTCGCACCTGAAACAAAGTTTGGCGCAAGTAACAACGCGCCAAAACTAGAGCACCACCAAACATGGCAGGACACAGATTTTGGCACGAGGTCGTCATTAACGAAAGACCTCGCTTATAGTTCACTGCCGCTCCGACGTATTATTCCAAATTCTGAAAAAGAGCCGCTCTGATTTCGTTAGGAAAATTTGGGAGAGCGATTAAGTCGAACTGGCCTGATTGAATGGCCATTGTGTCGACCGGGTGAGCGCTGGTCGACTTCTTTCTCTCGGCGCGCTCTCCCTAAAATGAGGAGTATTTAAATCAAGGCGCCAAATGAAATTAAACGGCACTTTTGATTGTCTTGAGAAGCCAAAGGGCGGCCTGCGAGCATTAATATAGGCCTGGAGAAGGTATTGGCAAAAATGAATCCAAATTCTAAAAAGTGAGCTCCGATAAAAGTTCTTTCATGAAAGTTTTCACGTGAATTATAGCGATTACGAAAATCAATATACGAGGTCTGTGTTCGTAAATTGTAACGTATTCTGAAGGTATTTCAAGGCGTTTATTTTTCGTTTTTATTCCAGAGAGTTTAAGTGCAACGCGTGAATATATGAACTACATTAACACTCTTTAGCTGGGTTTGTGTTGGGAGAAAATGTATTCCTGTTATTTTATCGATTGTTTGACCTCTTCAACCCTGCATTAAATCAGTCCCACGCTCATTAGAATCAACAGTCCATCGTAACATCAGCTGCCCAGGCATCGTTAACGTTGAATTTGTCTGAAGATTCGAATGAGGATACCTAGCTGAGTTCAAATGAGTTTTAAATTTATATGTAAATTTTTTCAGGTCATAGAGTTCTAAAAAATTCATCAAAAGAATATCTAAATCGTTGAAATCCTTGCTCTGTTACATCTTCCAGCTAACAGAAGTCTTCGCCTCAAATGTGCATCAACATTTTTCATCCAGTACGTCTATGTTCGGTCAGTCATTGATGTAATGCATATCCTAACTTTATAAACGCATCTCACACTGTACGGTTATAAATTTCATATTTGATGTACGCTTTTTTCATGATTGACTAAACAAGAATGTGTGAGAGATACGAAGACCTGGCACTGTAACACAGCCTCTTTAGCCGTGATTATTTTCTCTTTCGTCAAAAACAATTTCCTCATCACATAGGCCTCTTTTTCTGAACCCTGTGGGTACAATTAGCATTTGATGTTCACACCAAGGGTTCGTGTAGGAGTCCTGCATACAGCAGGGCACGTGTGCGTGTGAAAATTATGCAGTTCCTTGGATCATTTGACAAGTACTATTCTTCATAAATAAGATTTCGAATCGACCTTGGAACAAACGACGCATACCTAAGCCCGAGACATCAAGTCTACAGAAATGGAAGACCTCAGGTGGCCCGCAAATCAACTGGAGAGCTCCGGTCGCCCGCGTTCACAGCCGTGCATGACTTGCACCTCGATGTATTATTATGCGATCTCATCTCGTTGCAAGATTAGCTCAAAAATTAGGAATAGCCAATTAAAATTCTCACAGTTCTGATTCGAGTGACGAGGAGGGCGTGACAGCCCAGATGCTGCACTGGCTATTGTCCATCGTTGAGACGTGGATGGTGTTGGATGCAGTGAAATGAGGTGTCCGGCGAGAGATCACGTAGCACTGTAAACGTCATGGTCGTCATTCAGACGACCGACTGAGGAAAAATGTAATGCAGTGTTCACCAAATCTTGCAGACGGTCTTTGGAAACCTGCCGCGCGGAGACGCGGTCGTGAAGACGGTCTGCGGCCGCTGAGGGAGCAGATCAGGCTGGATGCTGGGCGCCAAAGCTGCAACAGTCCAAACAGAATTCGTAAACAGTCATGCTGTACAACTGGAACTAACCTGAGGCGAAAAAGTCAGCTTAGTCCAGCCTTGCCGAAACGGCGATGACTGGCGTCAATAATCGCCAGGAAATGTGCGCGAAGAAAAATGTCAGCTCTAGTCTTGATAAAATTAGGTAATTCAAGCGAATCTTTGAGAGCACATGCGGGAGGAAGTTGTGTGCGTGATAGCTTGTATTTCGTTTACGAGGACAAGAAAAAATGTTCTCTGACCACAGAGATAATAAATTTGCATTCACCAAATTTTATTTCCTACTTTCATAATTTAACTTTCTGCCATGAGGTTAATGTGACGTTGTGGAAAATGAATGACCTAAATTAAACTTGAATGTTTGACATAACCCCCAGCAATATACTTCTACCAAGATTGCTGTACGGATGCGAACTAACGACGTTACTCCTGGATGAGACAGACTACTGAGCTTTTCTGATACGGCCTGTAGATCCTCAGGCTGGACTCATTTTGCACGGGCATCTTCATCCATCCCGAGTCTAATATCAGCAAATCCTGACTTGACATTCATTTAGGTTTGAAATTTGTTCTTTGTTCGCATCGAGACGAGACTGTTCAATCAGTCAGGATCGGCGTCTCAACTCCGTCACTAATAAAACAAAGCTACCATCCATCTTGATCGAATTTGCGTCGTAGCGGCGGCAGAAGCAACCCTGATCGCCGGGTCTTGTTTTCCGCTAATATAACAAAATCTACGGTGGCAACACAGACAAATTGACGTGGATAAGAAGCGTCTCATTCGACCTCTGATCCGAGGCGAGGGATCATTTGCATTTTGGTGTTCGGCCCGAGGTCTGACGCTGCTGTTGTTGCTGCTGCGCACGCTGGTGATATTCCATCACTCTGCAAATGATGGAAACTCTGACGATATTAACGATGAGATTGGCGATGTTAACAAAGACGTGGTTACGATGATGATGACATTTGGTCGTCGCACGATCGTGAAAGTAATAAGTAAATCGAAAGCGTACATAACAAAACAATCACAAAACAAGGTGATGCATACGTGCAAGTCGATGATTTCTATGACACGGATGGCTGTGTCAGTGCATTAGTTCAGTGGGCAGCTAAGTCTGAATCTTTATAACAAATATTTCGAATAACTATTATAAGAACGGGTTTTAGGTTTTCTATATATATTTATCAGTTTTATCAACAGCTTCTGCATGATTTAGATATTCACGCCCTCACTCAATTTCCCCAACTAAACTAACCATATTTTTGCCTTGTTTTTGTTCCCGTCTTTCCAATGAATGTTTGTCTGAAAAAATAGGAAAAAATTAACTCCATCGTGTGCTTTACAAGCTGCCTTTGTTACCAGATGTTGAGAGGTGAATTCAGGCCAGGTTATTTGATTTAAAATTAACGCAAACGTAAAATTTATGTGCAGCTTATATATTTTTATGCGCCAGTAACTTAGATGTATCGTTCTTCAGCCTTCATTGCAAAAATCTTTTTCGATGGCAAGCATAACAGCACCTAGCAAACAATTTTTGTTCGTATGTGGGAGTAAGAATATTCCAGGAAACAACTATTGATGGATAAAATTTGACACATGTGATAGCGTCACGAAAAATGAGCGAGCGCTTCGTAAATAATGAGCTAGGCATATGATAATATGTTATGATAATTCGTGCATATGATATGAAATTTCAATAACGGACGTCTCGGCAGCTCCTGTCGTCGATGATTGCACCACACACCTGCAGTGCTCCGCTGTTCCCAAGTACTAAGCCATTCAGAACAGTTTTCAATTTAATTAAACAGATTTACCTGCAGTAGGCACCTTTTTCTCAAAATCATTTTGCATTTGAAGTTGTTCAATCCTCGTTTATTTTCCTTAGTCCAACATAACGTGACGTTTTCTTTTATCTAAAATATCATCTGTTTATCCAAACAGAATAGAATAGCTAGATATTTTCCCCAGAATTAGTTGAGAAACAATCAGAATTCATGAAACGGGCCATTGCGCATGTATTTTTAACAAGAATAAAGGTTAATCTGACCAAGCTAGACCGCTGACATTTGCCGAGCTGAGACCGTTCCGCTTCAGGAGCCTCGTTTCATGGACACCAGAAGCGCCTCGCTGCAATGGTCATGACGAAATCTAAATCTCTGTCCACACTTCCTCCTCAAAAATCATCCAAAATTTACCTCGTAACTATAAAAAACGGGGAAAAAGGGATCTTCGCTAGCATTCCGTTAATTAGTTATTATTTAGTGTCGTACAAATGAGCTTCAAACGCGGACGAGGGTGCTGCTTATGAACAAAATTTTCTGAAAGGGATTTCTACAGCTTTTCTTGTGGACGACAATTCCCTAAACGCCTACATTTTTGACGTTGCCTTGACTGCAGATTTGCCCAGACGGTGCACATCTTGTATGCCGAACCCAGCATCTCAGATATCCAAGCTAGGCACCGCAATGACGTGATCATAATTAACGTCACTGCTGTACAACAGCGTCGTCTGATCCTGCGTGAGTTGTGGCCTGCAAGCTGAGTGTCTGATCCAGCGACAGTGTCGAGGAACATATGAGAACGTCGAAAAAACGTCTCAAGTGAACACACCATGCAGTGCGCTCATCAAATGTACAAAAACACTGCAGAGTTTTCGTTCATTTTCAAACAGCGCAAAAAGCACGGATTTGGGAAGAAGGCTCCTTCAAGGCTTGTGCAGGCAAAAATGGGCTGGTATTGAAGTTTTATAATAACGCTATATAAATTTTTGTGGGGCTTGTTCATACCGTTGAAAAGTTATATGGTGCTTGTACGAACAATTTTGACCTCTAGGAAGGTATTTGTGCTTCCAGGAAACGTTATTTTGAATAGTTGTGTCAGGATGTTGCATGGAGGTGTAAGGATGTTGCTTGGATTGCGTCAGAATGTTGTATGGAGGTGTCAGGAGGTTGCAATGGGCAAAAAAATTAAATACGGATGACCAGATTCGTGTTCAATGCCTACGTTTCACGTTCAACCGAAATGTCACATCAATGACTAAGCTACTATCAAGTTTAAGATTGTAATGGAAGTTTAATATGGCCATTGACACTAAAATTATACCCCTGAATCGATCATTCTGACGACAATAACATCATATTAATGTTTAAATGAGTTTCAACCAACCATTTGAACTTTTTACGCTTCAATTTTTGCAATCTAGTGAGGTTTCTTGGAAAGTGAAGAAGCAAGAGTGGTTCTGATGTAACTTTTTAGTATTGAAAAAATCGAGTTGTCTTCTAGACTTTTGACTGCCGTTGCGCAGCTCTTTACTGGCGATGATCAACCTTGATAGCAGCCAGAGTCTTCTAGAAAATAAAACACATTCTTTTGGGCCAACATTGTATTTTAGATTAAATCCTATGCATGTCAGGTTGCGCTTCTTTTAGCTTAGAGAAGTTCGTTTTTCATAAAGTCTACTTTAAATAGTTTATTTTGAAAATAGTTTCAAGTTTAGATAATCTGATCATATTATATTGAATGCAACCTTGCAATAATCAGACTGATGAATAAGTAACTCCCTCACGACCTCTTGAGGAGTTGAGTTATAGATCCTTTCTAATTTTGACTAGGTTTTTCCATGAAATGTGGAAAATGCACCTGCAGTGAATGTACGTTACAAAATATTTTAATATGGCTGGTACCAACCAGTCTTTTGAAGTCAGGACGCTTTCGCGGTGTCAGGTTTTTATGCTTTGTTGTCCGATCTAATCGAAAAAACATTAATGAGTATTTTTTCCCCACCAAAGACCCATGCAACAGTTCATTTAAAATTACTTAGTTAAAAACACCAGCTGACTACCATTCACCTAATCTCAACCTATCATCCCTTCAAACTAGCTTCAGATAATAAAAATTCATACATGTGAAATAATTTCTAAGTTTATTATGAATTTCATTTTACTGAGTCAAACCATTTAGGCTTAGCTGCTGTCATTTGAAACTTCAGATTTAATCTTCACGAGTTTCCAACAACAAAAGCTGGATTTCCGTCGTTTTAGAACTAAAAATCATAGCGTATGAGTCTCCTACGTAAAATTTGATTCTCCCTGAATGAACTTAAGTACTTTGTTAACCTAGTAAGATAATAAAGTTATTATACTGTAGACATGAAACGAGGATTTTTAGGCCATCGAGTGGGAACAGTCGGGCTACAACGGCTGCTGTTGCAGCATCGACGGTTTTGCAATCCCATGGGAAAGTCTGGCATCACAACGACACGCAGAGCGACCCTATACGACTCCTGTTTTTCAAAGTCCCTGGAACGTAGAATTCCGTCTGGCGTCGGGCGAGACGAGGCATCATCGAAGCGATGGAGGCGATACCACGCCTGCCACCCTCTTCCTCAATCTCATTTGGAACACCAAGAATTCTGGAATACAGCAAATGAATAAATAAAAAGCCCTAAAAAAGTGGCCAGTCTGAGAATAAAACACGCCCCCCAAACTGAAATGGCTCTCAAGATCGGCTGCGCAAGCAATGCATCCTACATTCCAGGCTTCAAATTTATTTCATAGCCTTCATTTTTATTCACATCGACTCTTTTGGGGAGAATTTTTTCGTCGACGGTTTGAGGGCTGCAGAGGAGAGGGAAGCCGATGGGGGTAGAGGGGACCGGCATGCCTCATTTTTCCCCTTCAGGCTCGGGTGTAATGTTCTCCATTTCAAAAACACGATTTATGAGCCCAACAGTGGGGAGCGAGAGAGGGGAGCGGCGGCGGGGGCCTTAGAGGCTGTGGGGGGGGTCATGGTTTCCAAAACTCATTGGAGTGGCCAGTTGCGGACTAGGATTTTATGGACGGCGCTGAGCTACGGCAGCGTCTCTGGACGAGCTCAAAATATCCATGCAAATACTCGAGCAGGATCGACAAAGGTATTCTAAATTGTCATATTACCAATTTAAACGTACGGTGCCATAGTAACATACTGTGCAGTTTAAGAAAACGCATACAGGCAGTCCAACGATTGCCTGCAACTCTTTCCAGAAGGTTCCTTGTTACCGGTCACTGGAAACAAGAACCTTGTTCCCATATTCCAAGGGGGCGAGCATGAACCGAAAAAATCTATTGTGAGTTAATGGATTCATCGGATAAAATTTATTGAGATTTTAAGTTCATCTTGTCGGATTCTGGTTTGAAATGTCAGATCAAATCATTCGAAAGCACCTGATAAGACACGGAACAGCGATGTTTCTTAAAACTACGGTATATTTTCTCAGCTAAAAGGAAAAAATCCTATAGTGAATCTCAAACGCTTTTCGAATTTAGTGTAATTAACAAGTACATTTAATGATTAAATTTTTCTGTGCCACTAAATGCCAATTATATAGACCTCCAACTGAGGAATAGAGACGTGTTCTTTGCTGATCACCATCGGTTATTTTTTATAAATTCTACGAGCATCATTAATTTTGGAGCAAAATTTGGAATAGGAAGCAAATGAGCCATAAGCGTTTTACTTTTGTACCAACTATCCGAGTGGATTTCATTCAACAATCACGTTTCCATCTGTAATTCGTCGTAAAATGTTTTCTCTCTTCTTAATCATCCACCAGATTTCCCTTTAATATATTATTTAGTGTGTATCCCACAGCGATAGACGTTATCTGTACTCATTTCATTCGTTTTAAATGAATGAGAGCATTTCCTTGGAACGGATTTTCCAAAATATTCCTCAATGCTGAATCTCTTCGGAGCCAAGTTTTGTTTAGGAAAACCCGGGCGGCATTTGGCCGTGCCATTGCCAGGCTCCCGGTGCCGCCGGTCCAGCCTATGATCGAGGGCGGGATCCTCGCCTCCCAATTACCATACAAAATCCATACCCTTAACTTTACGACGAGTTTTATGGCATTTTCCAGACAACAATACTTTGTGGCCCAGGAAACTTAGATAAAGGGAGAGGGGGGCACGAGGGGAGCCGAGCTAGAAGGGATTGTTGAGGAGGGGATGCCGCCGTCCTCAAATACGAAGCTTGGAAAATTCAGAACCAAATTTACGCTGGCGGCAGGCGAGCGATAGCTTATGAGCGGATCGAGGCTGGCGGAGGGGAGCCTGATTTTTGTAGCAAAGAATGCTAGGATTTTGGCTGAGCAAACGGTTTGCATTTCCGAGCACGCAATTTCTCTGCAGATTTTGCCTCCTCTTGTACACACGAGCAAGAGAAGGCGATGAATATGAAGAATTTTGCACCAAAGAAAGCTGGTTTTCTGGCTCAAAGAAAATGTTTATTTGTGCGATCGTGAAATTGATCTTTTAACTTTATCGATTGTTCACACGAGCGAGAGATAGCGTCTTCTACAGAACTATGAATACTAATAAATGCTCAAGTTTAGGTCTAAAATTTACAGTCTTAATATTCAGCTTGGAAATTTACGTTTATCAGAGTTCGATCGTATAAAAATACCCCCCTTTATTTCCCAAACCCTCACTCAGTTTCATTAACATTGAGTAAAGGCGGTAAATGGAGAATAAAGTTGCACGAAGCTGTACAATGTACAAACATCTTCATCAGTCTGCTGTTGAAATTCACGAGCACTTATACTTGCAATACCACAAATCTCATCACACACTTCATGTAATCGCTAGCAGGAATCCGAAAAATTAAAGAAAAAATTACAACGGTTGCCTGGTCAACGTATCTTTGTTTGCGTTCTAGTTAAAATGGAAATTTTCATTTGCTCAATTTTGATGGTCGGGTTCTGGACGACTCACAAGGCTTTAAAGGTTGACCGCACTGTGAAAGCAGACTCCCTTGTGGCACATTTGAGTGCGTCGCGTCTCAGAAGAAACTCAATCGCTTGCAATATGACTTTCATTGACGAACAATTGATTTGCTTCTTCGAAGAGGTGCAGTTAATTTGATTTCGAGGTACTCACGCCTGTACTCAGCAGCTCAAAATTTTCGACTTAAGCAGTGTAAAGAAGGTGATATTTCTAACGTATATATGGCGCATAGGGTGTTTAGTAAGAAGTACCTGATTGGTTATCGTCGGAAACTGAAAGTTGGATGGTTCTCGCGATTGCTCTATTTGATGAAAATATTCTGCTCTGTTGCCTAAGTACGGATTGTTGGTACATGCAGAAAATAAGCAAGATTATACAATTCCTGTATTCAACTCAAACAAATGTTTCATTAACTATTACGAGCATAAGCACCTGATAAAATCCGCAAGCACGTTCAATTAGCACCGCAGTGCTGAGCGCTGAGAGCCTGAACATGCATGTTCTCGCCATCAAATGCATATCATTTTTTAGTTACTCTTTACCTTAACCTTTTCGCTTACTTTCGCACGGGCAACCTATGGGTGACCCTGTGCAGGGTTAGCCGGTTCCGAATGACCCAATACTGAGTGACTCAGTGTACTCAGTGATGGGTGACACAGTGTACTCAGTGCTGGATGACCCAGTGTACTCAGTGCTGGGTGACCCAGTGTACTCAGTGCAGGTGACCCATTGTACTCACTGATGGGTGACCCAGTGTACTCAGTGCTGGGTGACCCAGTGTGCTCAGTGCTGGGTGGCCCAGTGTACTCAGTGCTGGGTGACCCAGTACGAAACGG
>VOMN01057252.1:0-45671 GCA_014899125.1 Orchestia grillus | reverse complement strand
AACTAACCTAAACTAACCTAAACTAAACTAAACTAACCTAGACTAAACTAACCTAGACTAAACTAACCTAAACTAAACTAACCTAAACTGAACTAACCTAAACTAAACTAACCTAAACTAAACTAAACTAACCTAAACTAAACTAACCTAAACTAAACTAACCTAAACTAAACTAACCTTAACTAACCTATCCTGAACAAGCCAGTTGGTTATTAGTTACGTCAAATTTGTTTGCGGTTATTTAAAATTGTAAATCCAAANAATAATGAAAGATGAAATTATTCTCGAAGAAATTAAGCATTCTCATCATCAGCGTATGAGAAAGCTTAATTTCTTCGAGAATAATTTCATCTTTCATTATTATTCGGTCTCCACATTTTCCTTTACGTTCACATTGCCAATATGTTTTGGTAGCTCTTTGTCTATCAACGTTGTAAGCGTAGCCATTAAACAAAAGTTTTCTTCGTCCTCTTGTAGTTTCAATATCAATGATCGTGAAAGGGTATTAAGTGTATACCAAAATAAAATTAGATTGTTGAGTATTATATGCCAGCAGTTCGTAATGTGGATANTGTATGTCAGATTTTGTCGGCCAAATGTCTGTCGGCCAAATGTCTGTAGGCCAAATGTCTGTCCGATAAATGTCCTGTCGGCCAAATGTCCTGTTGGCCAAATGTCTGTCGGCCAAATGTCTGTCGGCCAAATGTCCGCACACGAATCTATCATATTTCTATACATATAGTCTGTGGTCACTAACACAATTAATTACTAGAATACAGAGAGTAAAAAAAATAGAATGACAAAGCAATACTTTCATGCTTACATGCATAGCTTTTCGATGAGATATTAGGGTTAATTAATCATCGCAAGAACTTGGCATTATCGTGGAGGAAGACGGCGCATTTTCTATTGATTAAAGCTGATTATGGTAGTGACTGGCAGCTATTGTTGTCTTAACAATACGGAGTGAATAAATTTCTCAATAACTCATGATATAATCAGCAAGATCGACCGGTTCAGGGTTCCGATCCAAATCAACTTACGCAACTGATCTTCGAGCTCCTTTGAATGTTTCGGTAGAGGATCCATTTAACATCACTTGAGGCACGCTTCTTTGTAAGTTTTTCCGCATAGATTAAAGCGTGCCTACTGTAGTCTTTCAATTGGGCGGGTAGAGATGTGAATGTAGTACAAGCTTCGGACCAATACAATCGGATAGAAAGATCGACGTGCACTCGCTTTAGATTTTCTTTTGACGCTAACGAGACGAACTGACCAACGAAATGCAGCCCTAAACTTTGTCATGAAAAAAAATTTTAAGCCCCATTCCGAGGATGCGTGCACTAGCGATGAATGTGAGCTAACTATGTATGTACATGTTCACACTCATAAGTGGTGAAATAATGCAAATCTATATCAGCAAAAACACACGTGTGCTAAGTATGTGTGGACGCACTCAATTGATACTTCGCTTTCCAGGTCGATATGAAATCAACGAGCAGTTTTGGCGAGGTCATGCTTTTCTTCAGATTGAAAGAGACTCTTATGGCCTCATCCACGACCTGCCACTCAGCGCTTGCGGTAATTACTCAGGCTCTCCCTGTACAGTTACTTCCACTCGGTGCATTGTATCGGCGGCGGAGTACATGCTTTCGTGAAGTACTTGTTCCTGTCTGTCTACGATTGATGGTCGAAGATTCTTACGCTTCTCAGCCGAAAAATGCCTGAGACTCCAAACTACTTCGAAAAAGTGGTAATGCATCAGCCTTAAAAGCAATTTTAAAGTGGTAAAACAGAACGTGCTCTTGCGCTCTGCCTTTAATCAAATTAACTTAAAAACGTGTCTATTGAGAAGCTCTTCCTTTAACGGTGGTTTTCTCTCTATTCCGTGTACAAAATTGTGATGAAAATGGGTAGTTATACTTAACACGCACGCATTGACGATCTTTGAGGCTCACGTTAAGGGAAGTGCCTGTTTTAGTGCCCACACCTTGGCACGCACCAGCCCGGGTCAAACATCGGTGTGCTGTGGACCTCAACTTCCGCGTTATAATTCCCAGCCGCCAATAACGATGCGCCTCCGCGTAGCCCGAACCCATCATCAGCCGACGCTGGACTGCAAAGGCAGTTCATTATGACTAGACGGTCCAAGGCCTTCATAAGTTACGCTGATTACGCCCATTGATAAACCATTACCTCGTGCGCTGCTGCGATGAAATTCTTCACCAAAAGTCTAGGCATGAATTTTTGACCCCTTAAAAATGACCCGCTCTGACGACATAAGACTAGTAAACTTTCGAGGGCTGGGTTTGGTGTCTAATGAAGAATTCGTTGGCTTATCTACCAAGAAAGAAATAGATTAAATTCTGCCATGCAGACTTTTCGTTCGAAAAAAATTGTAGTTGTAACAATTGTGGAATAAATTGTTACTAAATAGTTTCGACTAATAAATGTCGAATAACAATAAACAAAAATTGTCGTAACTGTCGAATAAATTCAGTTTTTCATGTAAAACACAGATGATATGCTTAACGCTTTCTCAGAAATAAAGAATATCATGCACACAAAATAAAATATTAGGTCTAATTCAAATGATAATGTCATCTCGAAAAACGCTTTGTTGAGAGTCATTTCACGAAAATTATAATACTTCTAGTCTGTGTGATTGCCTTGATTTGTACACTTTCAAACCCATATACACTTCTCTAGATTATACCATGCCTGGCCAAGCGTGGAAGAATGAGGTGTGATGATAACGAACAGCCGATTGCAGAAATTACGGTATGCTTATTTGCGTTACATTTACTTAGGATGGACGATCGCTTAGAGCACAGTGGAAATCCAAAGGCACTTCACAGCGTCGTACAAGTCTCCACCTCAGGTCGCACCACAGGCTCGTAATCCCAGTCAAATCAAACTTTTTCACAGGAGTATCTATAATTATCTATAATTTTGTGAAACCATGTATTTTAATCAATTATTTCACAGTTTTATCGATGGGGTGGTGAAGACGTTAAACTGGGACTCGCGCACGCTCTGTCTGACGCCGTGCAAAATAAAATTTTCGTATTAATTTTCCATCGAACACTTGCGCGCTGAGTTTGATTATCAGTTTTGAAACAGCGCAGGGTAATTTCTGCCTGATCGCTTGAACAGTTAAGTTTGAACAGTTTTTTCCGTGGAAATCCAAAGGCACTTCACAGTTTTTGAAGTTTGAACAGTTTGAACAGTTTGAACAGTTTGAACAGTTTTTTCCATTGAACATTTGTGAGCCAATATTTTTTGGCCGATTTTGAAGAACACATCGCACGGTCGGCCTAATCGCGGGAAAAGTTCTAAACGTTTCCCTATAGAACATTCTAGGTCTCGATTTTGAAGGACGCGTCCGCATCTTTGTACGAAAACATCGTGTTGACAAGGTTGACGTCAAAGCTCGGTTATGAGTGGGGAGGAGAGGCGGCGCCAGTTTGGGAGGAGGGACGAGTCTTCAGTCTTGGTCTCATCAGTAGGCATGGCCGGAGTCTCTGAGGGGTCCGCTAGGGACCAGCCTAGTACGTGTCGATGTACCACCGCCTGCAAAAGTATCTTCCATCAGCTTCTTTACGCCGTGGCTTTTTGGCGCATCAGATTCTCTTCTTGGACCGCTTAGGGCACGCAAGAAATTACCTGCTGGCCTTCTCAAGGTAAGACCAGGGACGTATGGACGAACAAAGACGAGACTCGTGCTTGTTTTCTGAAGTCGTGCTTGCAGCTGAACTGCGTTCCATAAAGCTTCATCTCTTTTATTTATGATAATTTACATTTTTACAAGTAATAAAAACCGACCTATGATCCTCGTTGTTGTCCTTTCAGTAAAAATGACGTCTATAATTTTCTAGGAACGCATTTTACGATAAGTTCTGGTTACAAACGGCAGTGTGAAGTACTTCTCCGGTTTATTGAATTTTTGACATGGGAAGAGAGACTGTTCTTTATGCGAGACTGTTCCCATGCTATGTACGTAAATCCTAATACTTTTTAAGAAATTTGCTGGGAATACCTTGTTTTCACCTATTTACTCTATCTTGAGTCAGGAATTTCTAAACAGCTTCTTACTTTGGCTCAAAAGGACATTAATTTATGAGGGAGAAACTTCCGGCCTCCGTCTGCTGCCTCTCGCCTCCTGCCTCCTGCCTCCTGCCTTTCGCCTCCTGCCTCCTTTTGCCTCACTCCTCCTGCCTCCTTTTGCCTCNCCTCTCTCCTCCTGCCTCCTTCTGCCCCTCGCCTCCTGCTTCCTTCTGCCCCTCGCCTCCTGCCTCCTTCTGCCTCTCTCCTCCTGCCTCCTTCTGCCTCTCGCCTCCTTCTGTCCCTCCAAACTGGAATAAAAAAACACAGTTTCAGCTGATTAACTAAATGTCAACAAATATGGCGCACAATAAACGCAGTATTATCAATTGTTCAAAACAAGAGTTTCTATAACTAAAAAATGTATATATGGTTTTACTGCTAAGATTAACGGTCTTAGAGTTATTAATAATTACTATTCACGTGTTATTGTAAGTATTATTAATGCTTGTAATTTGTTCCTTACATTTTGAAACATTTCAGTTCACTTGAGGTTACAACAATTTCACCTTAGTGATAATCGTTAGGTTGAGTAAATTAAGATAGTGATTAGCTGTGTTTTTCCTTCAGCACTGAATATCAGCATCTATGTCATTTTCTTTAGCGCTAAACATCATCGCCAGTGCAATTTTGACCGTTTTCTGTCTCACGTACAGGGTTTGGTGCACTCACGCTCAATACAATTACCTATGCAAGCGCCCATGCTATGTGATCGTGTTAAGCAAAAATGCAGCCTATCAGTGGGAAATATTTGGCTACTGGTAGATGCGCCTCTCCAAAAATGGCGGGAAAAATGATATTAAATTCTTAAGATGCCCTTTCATTTACATAGAATCCGACATGAAATAATGTTACTCGCAATATTACTGGTCACTGTCTTCTCTGACAGTCCTCGCTGATGATTTAGGAATGAGGACCTTGAAATTTTCTCCTATCCAAATCCGTGACTGAGCGTGACTGAGAGACGGACGGACCAAGCAAGCAAGCAACACTGGGTCCATTATTATACTGTGGGATTGTTCTACAAATAATGTAGTATTAATATCTTTTCAAGCGAAAATAAAAAATGTTCAACTGGGAAATTACTTCGACAGCAATGCGTTACGTTTCCAACCGGAAATGAATTCAAAAGTTTCTTTTGCAGCGAGCTTGAGAAAAACAACTGGAATAAGTGCGAGTATTTTGGGGTGGCAAATGAAGTTCGAAACACCAAATTTCACTAAAAGCTATGGATTAAGTTTGCCTACAATTACGTACGTAATTAAAATAATGTAGCCCGGCAAAAACAGTGATCGTGAAACGATTTATCTCAATAGTGTAGTCGTATTTCTAGGCTTATTCTTTTCCAGTCATTTGTTGGTGGGGAGCTCTGCAGTTGGTCTTGCGGAAATAAATCGCAAAAAACACGTACATGTTTTCCACCAACGCACGCCGTACGCCCGTGACTACTCCTTAGAACAATTAATTATTGCGAACGTAAGAGAAAATATCTGTACTGCTACCTGTCATACTCGCACGAGTAAGCAACCGTGGCCGGGAGACTAATGAAGGCACGGCAAATATTTCTGGTTGAATATTTAGAGCAGACGATGAATGATGTGTGGTGATGAGCAGGGTAGCACGTTCATGGGTGTGGGTGAACATAAGAAAGATTTATTTGATGTTTGTTTGTTCCGCGTAATGTATTAAAGCTCATATATTTTCTGCAAAAGGGAGGGTATTCATCATGAAGGAACAATGCACAGAAGCTGCATTTTCTGTGCGTTTTTAACGTCGCTCAGATTATAAAATGACATATTGACTGACCGTTTGTGCTTTGGGTTACGGAATAAAGATTGAAGGAGTTTGAAATATGGAATGCAATAACTGAGGCTCGGGTACAGGTGGATTAGGGCACACCTGTTGTTCGTTCTCATGAGCATTTTCTCTATGTTTTTTTTCTGGGGGTAATTTAATTTCCGCAGATGAGGAAATTTCAATTTTCGTGTTTTGTTTACATTTTGTGTAGATTGGTTGCTTAGTATAGTGTTCACAGGAGGTGATAGCTATACGACCTTTGTGTAAACACTATCCTGTACAACCAATGCACAAAATGTACAATCAACACAAAAGCATAATTTGAGTGTGACACGAGTATAGTTCCCACCTATGTAAGAATTCTGCCCAGAGTGCTCATGTTTCGAAGCATCGAAACAAATTTGCTAAGGAGAGCTAATTTTTCTCCTTCTTTAATGCTCTCAATTTTTTTTGATAGATGATTCTGCTAAAATGTTGAAAATCTGTAAAAATATATTATGGCCATAAACAACATAAAAAAGTTATGAACCTCAACGTTAGCTTTGTGTTCCACCTATTCAGCTCGACGACTTTGTGAATTTTGTCTTTATCCAAAACGTGGTTGTGCAGTTCTAGCTGTATGAGAACCCAAGAGCAAAGTATGAGAATACAGAGGTAGTTCTGGCCGTATGAGAACCAAAGTGCAAAATATGGGAATATAGGGATAGTTCTGGCCGTATGAGAACCCAAGCGCAAAGTATGAGAATACAGGGATAGCTCTGGCCGTATGAGAGCCCATGTGTAAAGTATGAGAATACAGGGATAGTATTGACCGCATGAGAATATATGAGTACAATTACCTACGGATAAACATGTATGGTACGAATGAGCTGAAAGGTGGGACGTGATTTCACTGCAGCCTTTATGAAGATTTATATGGGTACGTTGAAAGTGGCTCAGGTCATTATCTCAAAATTACATGAAAGAGATAGTTTCCACTGTTACTTTCATGATCGCAACATGAAGAAAATTTGCCATTCAATATTTCTCGCTGGTAAACAAAACTTTATTTCTGACAAATCAAATTTCATTTGAGATAAATGGAACTTTGTTTGTGACAAATCGAATTTTTTTATGACTGATCGAACTTCGTTTGTGACAAATCGAACTTTGTTTGTGACAAATCGAACTTTGTTTGTGACAAAACGAACTTTGTTAGTGATAAATCAAATTTCATTTGTGACGAATCGAACTTCGTTTGAGACTGATCAACTTATAAACTCTACAGAAGATATCCAGTGTGTAGAAATTACTCTATCCTGTGGATAGTCGACGCAGTATTTCACTGAAATTGCGTACCTGCAGAGTATTCTGCACATAAATTTGCTAAATTGTATTTAGCAGTCTTTCAATTGCTTCATCACTTTCATATTCATCATGTTAGCTAATATTTTAAAGTAAGTATTTTGATAAGATTATAAACTTTATAAAATTTTCAACGTAACTATAATAAGAATTCGTAATTTAAGTCGCAAAAGCTCAAAATTAAGACGTTTTTCAATCATCAGCAAAGAAAACATATTTATAAACTTCAGATGTACAGCATATTCTTCTGGTAAAAATCCTTCACATCGCTGTATAATAAACTAATGCATATTTCTAGCTACACACTCGATGATTTTGTCATCGCTCCGTATGACGTAAGCATCTCTTCTATACAATTCCTGAGGTGTTATAAGTTCTATTTCCACTGAAGCGGTTCCCAATCGCATCCATTTGCTGACGTCATTGATTGTACCCCAGCCTTAATGTTTCAATACATTTATCAATTTGTACTACTGTGGTAAATTTCAGAGTTATACCATCATATGTTTTCATATCTCTACAACATTCATTGTTTTCAACTGAACTCGATCGCTCGTGCATAACACTCAGTTGGTGTTTCTCTATGTAAGAATAACAGAGTGTAATTTTGTTCTTCTGGCAGTTTCATCAATAAGGTTTTCGTTAAGCTTGCGTTACTAGCTGCGATTCCGAGTGTCACATCTACCTGCTGTTTTATGTATGTACTTTACCCAAAACCCATAGGTTTCCACCAAGCTTCGAACCGTGCTTACCTCGAGCGCTGCGATGTCGTTTGAACCGTTTGATCTCTGCTAGATTTCACTGGGCAAGTTAAGGCGACGCGCGCTATCGCCCCAGCCTTCGGGATCACTTGGTCGATCACCTCGATCCTTGTTGATCAGCTGGATTGCGTCGTAGTTTATTTCAGTCTTTTCGGATTTGATTTCGATTAATCTAGGTACATCGTGACTCCGTTTCTCGATTTTCTCTGCTGTTGAAGGCACTCCTAGAAATGTATTCTTATGTTTTCAAGGATGCAGGTTTGTTACATATTAAATTACAAGTGTATTATTTTATGCCATTGAAAGTCAGACGTGTCGTCAAGCGCACTGAAGATACTTCCATCGATAAAATTGAGTACCGCTATTTAGGATTGGTCAATTTCAGCATTTTTAATTATTATTTACTCTAGTTGTTTAATAATTATTAAACAACTAGAGTAAATAATAATTGATAAATATACATTATAATGTATATTTTTGCAGCCCATTTATGAAAATGTCTTTGAAGATCAGAAACCCCTCTGATGTTAAACCAATTAAACTGATATTAAACCAAACCAATAACCAATCTGCCGATTTATGCAACGTTATTGTCAGAAAAGAGAGAGCGAGGCAGAGGCAATATTTATAATTCCCATTAGCCCATTTCATTACAAGGAACTTACACGAATTATAAGGTAAGCTTCGCTGAACAAAATAAAATGAATCGATTGTCAACATTTTTATCTCTCAATTGAGGTTCTAAAGATTACTCACCAATAAGTTACTGAATTTAAAAGGTACGTTAATCATTTACATCATTTAGGTTCAACTCATTTGCTGAATTGGACAGTTTAATGCAAAACAAAGTGATGCTTCGGAAATACGTCTCGTTGGAGCAACGTCGACGTACAGTAGGTCGTCCTGCCCTCCGATACTGAACTTCAACGGTGAGAGTTCCTGAAGCATTGAGGCAAACACTCATTACCCAGCGTGAGGTCTACTTCGACGCCAGGTCATCGATTATCTCCAACTCCCGCTGATGCGGACCAGAAAGACGGAGGCTGATGCTGGCCCTGAACCGCCGAGCCCGAATACGGCGGACAGGAATAGTTTTCCGATGAGCTGAAGACAGTTAAGGTAACGAAGCGGCGCTGTAGCGGCTGTGGGAACAGCCTCGGCGACGTAACTAATGGTCAGAAGCTGTTGTTAATGAGGGAAGAATAACAAAGAGCACGTGTAACGGCAACAGGATACGACCTGGGAATGAACTTTTAAAAACTGAACTCGATGAATCACCAGCAAGCACAGAGAGGTTAGTAATACATTCTGTGAGCTATGAACTATCCCTCAAGCTTATGCTTGGCCAAGTCTTTTTTTCTCGTTCTGCTTCTGAAGTTTGAGTTACAGGATGTTGTTTTTGTATGCAGGCCTGCGTAATGTAGGATGCAGTCGAAGGTCAAATGACTAGGCTCTAATTCCTTCCACTTTCTGTATTTCCCGCACTTTATGCAGTTACTGCATTTCCTGCGCACCCAGCACTTCCTGTAATCCCTGTTACAGGAGCACTTTTGTGCGGAAGAAGTATACTTCTGAGGACTACTTTTTTTCAATGTGAAAATTAAAGCTGAGTCAACTTCCTATAGTAAGTCAAGAAACTGTGATAAGATCGTATCATTTATCTTATGAAATTTTACGATAATTAAAAAGACAAGGAAGCACACCTCAGATGAGCAACCGTTTTCGACGAGTAAATAATATTTTCTTGATCATCAAGCGGCCAGGTGGAATGCATGTACGCTGACATAATGAAAGGCACGTGCATCTTTGAAACTGCTCAACTGCACAAATAATTTTCAGCTAAAATTTTGCCGATATGATAAAACGTGGTCACATAACACATTAACGTAGATTTGTTCAGTTACTTTATGACGCGACTTAATGAACTGTATTCTAACAAAACATTAAGCTTTGTGTAAGATTAATGTTCACCAAGTTATGTCATACAAGTTTTTAATTTTTAAAGATATGAATTATGTAAGTTTGAGTGGCGTATAGCGCCCTCGTCAAAAGAAAACAGTCGATGTTTCAGAATTCTCTGGAATCAATCAAAGATTTCTACAGACCTTACTCACCAACTTTAGTCAGTAACAAACTGATTTTTGTTAGTAGTGAGAAGTATCTTCATTCGTTTGATGTATTCTTACAACGATGTACGTTGCTGAATATTAGTTTTGCACCGGAGTTTTAGTTCATTACACCACACGGTGTTTAAGTTTCATGTGCGTACTTTTCACAGACTGAGGGATAAGTTGATGAGCAGAGTGATGTTCTTGCCCTGGCATTTGGCTCATGGCTGTACGGAAATCGTTCTGATTAGATGACTTCCTACACTTCCTGCACTTTTTAGACCCTCTTTATATCTTGTATTTTTTGTAGTTCCTGCACTTCTTGTGCTTCCGGCACTTCCTGCACTTTCTGGACTTTCTTTAGTTCATGGACTTCTTCTACATCCTGTATTTCCGGCACTTTCTACGCTTCCTGTGCTTCCCGTACCTTCTTTAATTTCTGTACTTCTAGCGCTTAGTGCAGCGTATTTACATTTTTCGTACTTACACGTTGGAATTAGATGCGTACATGAACGTAGAATCCTCCGTAAAAAGTAATGGTCGAATCTTACTTCGGTAAAAATTGTAGCTTGGCTACACAGATATGGGAGCAAAATGAAGTAGGCGTAATCTTCTGGTAATATAAATTTATTCAATAGAAGAGATTTATTTTCTATCAAAAAAGTGACTACACCAGTGGAATACGTCGGAGTATGGCATTTCAACGACGCATGTTAAATTTACGAACATTAATTATCGTGATACGAGGACCTTTTTTTGTGCTCTTCATTCCATGCTATGTGGAGGAAACTAAATCTGCGACACCATTTCTAGATTGTTCGATGGACGACGAAGAAACTTTTCCGAAGTGATGACATGACTCGAGCCACGAAGGAATTTTGTATGTGTCGCTTTTTTTGTACCGCGCTTCTCTCGCTGACCTAACAAGAGCTACCTCTATAATTGCAAAATATCAGAAAACGATGATTCTTTTTCGATTTCAGAGTTGCTTTTCGTATCTAAGCTTCTGAGAGCCTTTTGAGCTCACCTGCAAGTGCTGCAGGAGCTCTGAGTTTTTCATCTGGACCGTTTTTTTTAAGTTTCATTAGTAGCCTGTACAGAAAACTTGGGATACGTTTTCTTTCAAAAAGTAAGACTACGCTTGAAAAATTGATTTCCAACTTCAAAAGTTTATCTCTAGTATCTTTCGCTCAGAAAATTTTTGCACAAATATTTCCCTACTAAAGACACAGTAGTACTTGTGTAATAAGCAAAAAAAGGGTTCTTAATGGTACTTGTATCACTGTTTCAAATCTTACGAAACTCTCATTTCTCCAACAATTCAAGGATTCCTCTGCCTGCTCTGCCCAGCCTTTCGAAGCCCCTAAACCTGTTCACCCTCTCAACAACACTCCCTGAAGGTTGACTTCTTCTACCGTCGGCGAAAGTTTGTTTTAAAACTGCCAATTTCCGGAGGTGGGCGGCTGGGGCCGTATGTCTGTCCACAGTCCCCGTTCGTAATCCACGGGATCCAATACCCCAGTTTCAGAATGCGTTCTCGAAAATCTTCTGTTAATTTCTTTACTTTTCTCTCTACGTTATCTTATCGCCTCTGTACACAAGCTCTGGAAAGCAATAAGAAGTCCCCTGGCTGCTTAACTTTCAATTTTCGGCAAAAGTCGATTTTAATTGTCTTTCTCATAGGATAAGTGACATTTTGTACTCAATTTAGACACGATGTTTAATAAGTGAGTTTGGAGCCTCATTCCAAGTTGATAAGAACAACAATTTCAGAGAGTTTTTGTTGAATAATACGGTGTTAAATACTGATCTGCGCAGTGATTAGAGCTGAAAGACAATTGCTACGCACGGCAGCAGCAAGGGTGCTTGAAAGAATGGATTTTAATGTCAACCATGCACTGCATTACTCCACTCGGGTTCAAAACCACGCGTGCTGGAGCTACAAGCCACATACGCTCTGCAAGGAATAATAACTTGACGTGGCGAGTAAAACATTGAAAGATAGGCTCCGAGCTCGTACGGGTGCGCAAAATTATTCTTCACTTGCAGAAAGAGTTTATCGGAACACGAGGCAGTGTGCGCGTCGAAAAAGAGTTTAAGAAAAAATTAACACTTCTGATTTTCATGACAAATAGTTCACACGAGCAAATAAACCATTTAATGGGACTGGTAACTTTCATTTCACACGGAAAATAAAAAACTTCATTCATTTCAGATTACTTTATATGAGACCATTTTCATTTTACAATATATTTCAAAAAATTGGACATTCCAAATGGTGATAATTTCACTCATTACGAGTTGCAGGACCCTGTCTGTGTGCGGGGGGGAGCTCATAGAATTTTTTGCACTCATAAAATACAGTATATGATAGTTCCCGAGAGAATGATCTCAATGATGCACTCAACCCTCCTCCGCTCTACATTTCGCTTCCGCTTCTGCGCCATCAGAACTTGATGCTCTAACTCACCTCCATTAGTCGAGCAACTTGAACCTCTCTTTTTACCGCCAAACTTTTAGCTTAACCCTCCCGACCCCTCTTTTATTAGCATAATTAAAAGCTCAGTATAAGGCCATGTGGCTTCGTTCTAGGTAGCCTTCGAGCTTGGCAAACTGTCAACCGTGGGGCAGCGCCCTCTGGGTCGAGTTAGTGAAATGCTCGGAGTGTTTTCCGTAGACATTATATAAAAAAGATCTCTCCAGGCTTCGAATGATTTTGAAATGAGAAAAAAGTTGTCGCTCGATGTGGAATATAATTAACTCAGTTTCTGACAGAACTTCTTTGGAAAGTGTTATCAAATCTGCTTCAGCAACGTACAACGGCTATCAAATTGAAGACAGATAGAAAATGAAGTGTTGAATTTTGCTGTAAAAATAATTTTGCTAATGAAAGTGATGGGTAAAAGGTATGCTCATCATGCATTAGAGCGAAGTTATTAAAAACAACTAAAATCAGATTACATATATTCATAACATAATATTTCCTATCTAATTCGTACGGAATTGAAAATATTTTTTCGAGTGCGCGTTTTATAAACTGTTAGAAAGAGAAGATTGAAGCCGAGTGAGAGGCATCTATCGTGTCAATTTTTAAATAGAATCATTAAATTTGAGCGAGCAGCGAGGGTAAAATTATAATTTCTACCAAAATTTGGACACCTTATTAGCTCGTATGAGAAATGAGCTTTTAGAGCATCAGAATCAAAAAGAGGGTTGTCACTTCAGTGATTGAATAATACAGTGTGGCCCAGAGGTATGTAACTGTCTTTTTTCATTTGCTAGTAAAATAAAAACTGTGCTCGCTAGAATGTGGCTGATTTGAATCGAGTAGGTTTTGAGTGAATTGATGTACCTTTGAAATTAGTTCAAATTTAGAATTCTCCATAATCAACCAGGGATATCTACAGGGTGGGCCATAAGTAAGATCCCCTTTCAAAATTATTATATCACGAGTACCACAATGGGTGCAGAGCTTTTTCAGTGTATCAGTGCTACCGTCGTGGGTGAGGGTACCTTATTTATGGCTATGGCCCACCCTCTATAAACTTTGCTCACATCAGCACAAGCACGACGGAGGCACCTGCATAAGAGCGTACAGAATTACATCATGCCACTGTTAACACAGCTGCCGATAGTTCACGTAAAAATTCACCGAAAACGTTACTTTTTCACATGTTTATGAAGCATTCAACTATGCTTTGTCACAAATCCACGGTGTATGCCGTTCAAACAGATATTTAGTGTACCAAGGTCGATACTTGTTTCTCATCTTACTAGGCATTTTAAATGACTGTAAATTGCATCGCTTTAATGAACAGCACGAGAGGTAGAAGCGACAGCATGTTTTGGCCGATATGCCTGACAGAGTGCGGTCGATTTGGGCCACGAAAGTTGATGTATTGGGACCACACTCAATGGAATCAAGAAGTAGGACAGCGGGCAGCTGTGTCAGTGGGTCAGTATCAGTTTACGGGCTGGACTCTCATTCGCCCATTACCCATCTTGTCTTTTTAGCGGTTGTCGAGTGACAGTAGTATCGTTAGTAGACCCTTGAAATATACCGATCATACTAGAAATTACCTTCCAGGGTATTTTTTAAAACCAACTTTGACGCTGGAGGAATCGAGTAGAAAGTCGAGACTACATTACTTTTCATTCGAATTTCTTTGGTTATTCTATTTCTTATTTACCTTTTACATTTCACTGAGGTTTCAGGCGACCTCTTAAGAGCAGACTTATGACTGTGATATTAGCTCAACTTTTCTCCCCAGCCTATAATTCCTTGTTTCTAGAAATTTCTTAGGGTTAGTTTTCTTAAAAATTTAAGAACATACAGCGTTCACACACTGCACTATCGCAGCACCGAGCGACGCAACGTAAATTGAACACATTTGGGGGCATAAAAATTTCTCATATATTTGAATCGACTCCAAGATGCGGCTGACCCTGCAAGCACTTAAGAAAAAATTTAGTATGAAAGAAGCGCGCATCATTTTGTTTTGCTCCTGAGATTAAAGTTTAGCCTGCTTTTGTGGGTGCGTGAAACGGTTTCCACGATGTAATTCAGTCTATATGGTGTTTCTTAGTTCTTAAGAGGGCGAAAGAAACTAAAATAATTGTTCGCATTAATTGAAACATTATTTTAAAGAACTGGAATGGGTCAGTTTTGTTTAGCTTTGACGTATTAGAAATTAAAATTTTGAAACATGTAAACATGACTGCAGGGTGACTTTTTTTAGTGTGATTTTACACCTCAAATACATGTACGAGGGAAGCAAACTACTCCCAATTAGGAATATAAAAGACTTTTTCTTTACAGTACTCGTACATGCGTATTTTAATTTTGAGCATTGGTATTTGCAAGGACAAAATTTCCAGGACAAGTTACTAAACCAGGATGGCTCCTAAGGTAAAGCTCCGATTGTACTTACCGCACAAATTTCATGAATAAATAAATTTCAAAGACACATTCCTGAGTAACAGGCCGCTCATATCAATGGCGACTGCCTCATTCCCCACCGCATGCCCCTCTTCATCTCCTCCCCCCCCCACTCTTCCCTCATCTCGGGGCGGCGGTTGCGGGACCCGCTTTACAGCACAGCCGCCCATTCCGAGCTTAATTTTACAGCAGAGCGACTGTGAGGGCGGCCATAAACAAGGCACCAAGTCGCCGCCCAGCGGTCACAAAACCTGAGGTCGCCACTTTGGCTCAAAAAATATGAGATTTTTGAACGGTTCGTATTTTAAAATGAATGTCAAATTGTGGCAGGCGGAAATGGCTCGATGTTTTTTTTTTCTGTGGCACTCCTACATGTATGAGAGAGTTTATTCACGGAGCTATGTGCGACTTCTCAGACGAAGTAAATGGCCAAGTTCAATGTTTACTGACATGCACATATGCTTAAATGCTCCTTTTATAAATTCAGCGCAAAATATTCTTACGGGTTTGGGAAAAATATTGTAGCGTTGGTCCAAAAAGATTTAAAAAGAATCATCGTGAAAAGAAATGAAACAGGTATTACAAGGTCTATGCTGCTTCTTCATTTACGGTACAAGTTTTAAATCTTTGTACACTTCTTTACAAAAAGATTACACAATGGACAGGTGGATCCCTTTTGGATTTTAAATGCAAATGAAATTATTCAGTTTCCATTTAAATTACCTGTACAGCTGGTATTAAAGCGTTGGTGCTCATCTTTGTATTTCATGAGCAAAATTTTCATATTTAAAGTTGTACGGAAAATTTTCAAGCGCACTTTCATTTATAAAAAACTTGAAGGTAGCGGTATTTTTATCTCAAGATGTTATTTTATCAGGATACAAGTTTTTAAAATAATTATTATAGTGTGGAGTGGCCGTCAAGGTATGTCGGTATGACTTGAAGAAATGTTGGCGCGAGAGAGGTCGAGCAATGCGACAAGAGCTTGTACATTGTCGTCATTCATGCTAAACTAGCATGATTTTCTTGTCGTAGATCGCAATCGATGAGTTCGGACGCCACTTTGCAAGATTACTTTTACATGGCATTAGGGCTAAGGTGTACCCCCATTGGACGTAGCTCGAAAGTTTAAGTCACCTAAAGTCAAATGTTACGTTAAGAATTGAAGCCTTGTGAAAATGTTAAGAATGTTAGCTTCGTTCTTTGACCTGCTACCAGATCTTTAGTTTTAATGCCTGCAATAAAATTTGTTTTAGATTTTTAAAGCAATAAAATTGCGCTTTTAACAATTTGATTGCAGATGGGGGCTTTGAAAAAAATTGAAGTAGCCTCAATTTCATCTTTACCTTCAGTGTATAGCATAGGGAGTCGGAGGTACATGGGTGTGAGAACTGTAAAGCTCCTTCTACGTAAACTATTCTGTTCTGAGCTACCATTCAAATGTTAAGAATGAATGAGTGGGAATAATGAATAGCACTAATTTCAAAATTTCAAAATTTTAGAGGTACTCTATATTAAAAAAATTGTATTCTTAGTCGCACAAATTGTTCGTATTACATGAATATTTGCTCATTAAACTTTGCATTTATGCAATCCCTTCCATCTACGTTAGTGAACGATGTCTTATTATACAATTTTTCGCTTGGTGATTTCTGACAATCAATTCATGACTAATTATAGGGCGAGTCTCCAGGGCACTTTGAACTCAATTCCAAATTTCCTTTCCAGTCATCTAGGCGGGAGGTTTTCAGCTAAGCAGGACTTATTGTGCTTCAAGCCATACGATAATTTACGTTTGAAGTACTAACATGTAAATCAATGTACGCTTATCAAACAGACTTTCAGAGGCTAGTTCTGTGAAAAAGGTTTTTTCACCGTTCTTTGAATATAAAATCTATGATAACGATTTTTAATCACGATCAAACTTTCAACCAGAGTGAGCGTACGCTTGGCGACGTACAAATATGTTTTATTAAATACAGGGTGTTAGGGAAAAAGAGGTACAAAATTTAACACTTGCGAGAGATTGGCAAACTAAACACTTTTGCCCCTTTGAAACTTTGAACTTTTTTCACTCCAAGTTGATCGTCACGTTATATTTGTTTCTTAAGACGCGAATATCTTCCGAACCGACTGATGCTCGCTCTAGTCGATTAAAGGGCTGCGAAGGACTGTAGAGCGGTGGTTTGCTGGGACCGATCTCGCACTCTGAGCGAGGGACGACTGTAACAATAAAACTTCGTAAAGGAAACAGTGAATTTAAAAAATCTGGCGCAGGCTGTGTATGTATCTCAATGAATGCAATTAATTTGCCCTATATGTTGCATTTGAAATTCATACTTTATATTTTGCATTGTACAACATTTTCGGCACGAAAAAAGTCCGAGATACAAATTGGATGGAATATTGGTTTTGAAATTGAAAACGAGGCTAAAAGTTCAGTTTGTTCTTTTCTACTTTGAATTTGGTTGACGAAGCTGGAGTAGTTTGAGAGTCAGTTGATAATTGAAAAGAATAATAGTGACTGGTTACTGGAAGGCCTAAATTCAATTAGCAATTTGAAATGGAATACTTTTATGTTGCATTTCGTCTCACTGTATAATTGAATTTTTCAATCATGCTTTACGTCGGATATTTAGTTGTTGAAATAAGAATACTGCCAGATTTTTGGTCGACATTTTAAAAAATGATAATGATCACAACTGATGATACTTGTTAATAAAAAGTCGAAAAAATTGATCACAATCATCAACACAATTGCATCAACACAATCATCACAGTTATTAAAATGTCACTACTACACACTCTCTACTGCTACACCCTCTACTGCTACACCTTCTACTGCTACACATCCTCTACTGGTACACACTTTTTACTGCTACGCATTCTCTACTGCCACACCCTCTACTGCTACACACCCTCTACTGCTACACACTTTCTACTGCTACACACCCTCTACTGCCACATCCTCTTCTGCTACACACCCTCTACTGCTACACACCTTCTACTACTACACACCTTCTACTGCCACACCCTCTACTGCTACACACCCTCTACTGCTACACATCCTCTACTGCTACACACCCTCTACTGCTACACACTTTCTGCTGCTACACACCTTCTACTGCTACACACCTTCTACTGCCACACCCTCTACTACAACACCTCCTACTGCTACTCAGTTGTGTTTAGGGTGACTACATTTTGAAAATGCTAAAACTATACACTAACTTTCAATACAATAAAGTTATAACATCAAACTTCCTACTGCACTATAATTTCCATGAGGAAGGATTCAAGATTCCAATCAGCACAAGGTTACCAAAGGAATACAAGTAACAAACCCAAAGCTATCAAGCAGATCATGGGTTTTTATCATTGCCAGAAAAAAACATTCAGTGTCGGTTTGAAATATTGCCATTGCCAGCGAAATTTTACCACACCCCAATTGAAAAATTTTGGACTACTGAAAATGGTTCTCGTCTCTGCCTTTTGACGTGCACTCGCGTGCATAACAACACCCACGAAAAAAAACTATTGCTGCTTCTGATGCTGCTCACAGGGTCGTGCCTGAGGGAAAAGAAGCTTGGCTTTCTTTAGGTGTCTTGCGGTTGCCGGAGGGGAACTGTCTGACACGAATCGGATTCCTTGTTCAAATATTCTGCGACAAATGTCACGTGTCACGGAAATCTATAGCCTCTGGCAGCGGACCTTTCTCTTGCATGAGTTTCTCGTCCACTTAAATCTTTATTTCAGAGTGAGCTCATAAAGTTCGTGATGAAAATTATTCCACAACGGGACCAAAACATTGCCTCTATCAATTGTTTAGTACCAGTCCCTTGCTCATGCAGATTTGAGCGCACATTTTCTCAAAGCTACTGGCATTTTTTTCTGCGGAATAGGCTGCAGCTTTTTTGATAAAGCCCTTAATATTTCACTCGCGAATGATTTCACATGGCTACTATCCCTCACGGAGTTACTCTGCTGCACTGCACCGACACACCCATCTTTGCGTTACTGTTCACTCAACATGCCCTCAAACACTTATCTTTTGAATCAACTGCTTGAAAATTCCTATGCTTTTCATTTTGTATCAAACCTGAAGATACATATTTTTTTCTATAAACTCGTTTGATTATTATACGAACCTCACTGCACAAGACGAAACACGCACCACGTATGTCGATGCTCCGGAAGTGCGGACGAGCGGACAGCTCTTGAGGATATCGCGGATGCGGATCAGGGAAACTTGGCCCACACAAGTTAACGGCTTAAAAGACTGGGGAGGTTCATTAGAAGACCTGCCAGCCTTATCTCCTTCTAATCATCCGTGCCGCCTCAACTTCTACTGGGAACTGCTCCTTTTTATCGAGACAGTCTGAAAGCTTCGCTCGTAGAAATGACTGCCTTAAGAGTTTATAAAGAGGGGCAGGGAGAGTACCTCTGCTGGCGGTGAGTCTAAGAATGGTTTTTCTCAAGTTTTTAAAAGATGCATAAAAATGCATCCCATTACTTAGTATCGTAGAACTGAGTTACTTAGCTTACGTAGGTAGTAGGCTTAGAACCGCATCATATCTTCCTTCAATCCAAATTTTAAAATAATTTTGATGAAGTTGAGGGTTGGAATCTAATGTTGAACTTCACGTTTTTTATCATATGGAAATACAACTGTGGGGTAGTATAATTAAGCTAGATGAATTCCAACAATGTTAGTGTATATTTTCTTTGGAGAAGCCTTGCCCTCACACACATAATGAACAATTACATTTGATTAGTTCAATAAACAATTAGTTCTCTCTGAAGACTCGTTCAGTTGTTATGCGGTAATAATCGGAGCAGTTCGTTTAGGATGTGAGGGTGAACAACGTGCGATCGCAGTACATATGCAGTCAACTGGGCGACATCAGCTAAAGTAAGGACAGACAACACGATCTTCTGCCATTCATATTTACATGTTTGACAACACACCATCCAAGCTTACGGTTTTGCCACCCCATCGATAAATTTTCAAATAGTTGGTAAAAATATTGGGGCTGGAAACATTTCACTGCCTCTCCGAACCACAGCCCGCCACATTGCCGCCTAAGACTGTTTTCTGGGGCTCACTTTTGCGAGCGTTTCAACAATTTGGAGGTAGATTTGGTGATCACGGAAGTGCGAGTCCAAGTAAACTACTTGCAGCCATACATCACCATCGCACGACTCCGAGGGGTGAAGTGGCTGTACATTATTTACGCTGAGACGCTCGGCAGACTGCGGCAGTTCGTTAGGCTGGAAAGGGGCAAGAGGTCAGGGTTGCTTCTCAAAGATGGCGTTCTTCGAAGTTCACTAACGATAACTCAAGCTTTAGAGTGAGATTGCTACTTCCAAGTTCTGATGCAAACAATATTGAGGGGGCTACTCTACATACGCTGAGGATGTTTCCGATTATTCTTTGCTTGGTACTTAGTAAAATGAGTTATCTTGAATGATTTTATAGGCCCACCTTGGGTTAGAAGATCCATGTCTTCAATGAGATTTTCATTTTCATTTTCATGGGATAATAACCAGATTTCAAGGTGAGTAACTGAGGATAGGACTGCTAATATGTCATTCAGGCACAGTTGACGCTTGAATCAACGGACCTCGTTCCGAACTTCTGAACAAAATTTCTGAACATTGCAATATCGGAATACGGCTAACTTGGTCGACGTCAGAGTGCGGGCCCAAATATTTGAGGTAGAAGCTTCTTTGGGGCAGGTAAGAGCTTCAAGATTTTTTAAATATTAGGTGATATTACCTATAAACCAAACACTATTGAACCATTTCTCCCCAGTTTAGTCGGTTGATGCTTGCGTCAACTGGACTTCAAATCTGGAGGATGTTTTTGAGTGCATGCTTATCTTCGGCAGCCAGGGACTACCGTGCGGGGCAGAGGAGGGGTTTAACAAATAAAATATATAAATTGTTAGAGTTGAAGTTTCTGGATGTTTTGCAGCTAGGCACAACTTAACGAGCGAGTGTGAGATTCGTTGGTCGCATCACAGAGCACGAAGCCAACGTCAGCACTGCGCATTTGTATTCAAAATTTGCCGGCTCCTGGATACCGGAAATTTCTGCGGAGAATTCTTGGGCACTGAGAGGGGAGGAGCCGTTAAGGTGCTGGAGCTGTGATAGGGAAACCATAACAACTTACTTCTCATTAAAAGTATTTATTTGCATGGTACATTTTCGGAACGAGGCAGGATCTAGGAATCTCTGTTTCCCACGAAATGAAACACAGCTGATTAAGAGTGCAAAAGAATTCAGGTATTCAAAATGAAACACTGAATGAATTTTGAATGGAATGCAACGCGGATATTCAATATTTAAAACGTTGGACTATGAATACAAGGCCTCGAGCTCATAGAATTTTTTTCAATTCATATTTGGGAAATGATAGAAATGGAAATAGAAATTCTTTTGAAGAATTTGTACAGCATAACAATTATGAATAAGAAGGACTGTACGGCAGATTTTTCTTTGTTCTTAATCGCGGGTTATCCCAATTTCCTCCCTTATTTTGTAGCTCTTTTAAACGACGTGTGTTTTTCTCCTCACAGTTCATTGAACATCAATCTTATAAACGTTTAAAAATAGAAGTGGGTAAATAAAAAACGCTCTTTTTGCAACAGACTGCTCAGCAACAGCGAAGCGAAGGCTACGATGGGTGTAACCTACCTTTCGACGAGCGAGTCATAAAATAAACTTAAAATATAGCATTTCTAGCCTTAGGCCTAAAGTTTGAAGCTCAGAGCTGGGTCGCAAAGTTAGGGCATCTTGGCTGATCGCGATGCTGAAGTTTAGATCGAGAGCGCTTCTCCTGGCCGGTCAAGATAGGGGCAGTCCAGCTATTTTCCGAAAAATCGACCAGAAACATATGGTCACGAGGTGAAGGACGGTGGAATCTGAAGAAAAATGTTCAACGTTCATTAGTGAATTGTATTTTGAATTTTTACTTTCCCAATCGACGGGAAATCTTAAAGAAACGGAAACTTCGCCATTTTCAAATAATTCGAAAACTGTTTACAGTGTTTGGATTAATGGTTGAATTTCGTTGTAGTTGATGAGGCTCTTTTGTGTCATGGAAATATTAGGAACAAGGCGCGTTGAAGTGTCTCAGTTCAGGTACGGAATTAAAAAATATTATTTTATTATGAATAGTACATTATCTTTAAAAATCAGAGCCAACTAATAAGGGGAAAAAAGAACAAAATAGCGGATTATCGTCAGGCATGTCTGAAAAAAGTGAATGCATCAGTTCATTTTTGTCGAGGAAGATTGTTTGTGAAGCCACGTTTTGTATGACAAGTAACCATTGAATCATTTTTTAATACCGTTAGAAGCTGGTAGAAAATTTGAATAAGAAGAAGAGGGATAATTTATCTTATAGATAGTCATTTAAATCATTATGGGGTATAAATAATTTAAATCCTCAAGCGATAGAAATCCTATAAATAATTATGGGATCATAACGTGGTGACCGTGGTGTTTTAGATGCTTTATGTTAATAGAGAGCAAAAGCTTGTTAATTACTATCTCTGTGATTTTTTTTAGAATTTCACCTTTTGAATAATTTGAGCCAGCAGCCTTAGTTCACAGGGGTTAAGGTCTCGCTGGTGTGCGCTCAGGCTGGTACATAAATTTCACATGTTGGCTCTTCTGTCTTGCAACTTTTTTTAAATAAAGGCAAGGCACTTTTTTCGGAGCTTCATCAAAGATTTAGTCACCCGTTAATATTTTTACTCCCTCCAACGTTTCACTTATCATCTTGCTGTTCTTAGTGAGACCAGAAGACGTTCTGCCAAAAATGGTGGGACATATGATGTTAATTTCTTAAGATACCCTCTTATTTCCGTTAAATCTGACATGAAATATTGTTTTCAGTATCAAAGATACGGACTGCCTTCTCTGATAGTCTCGCTGATTTGGAATACGGACCCGGAAATTTTCTTCTATCTAAATCTGTAAAAACATGACAGAGTGACTGACAGACGGATCAAGAAAGCACGCAACACGGCTATTATTATACAATGGGATATTTCACTCGTTCAGCTTTGCAATTTATTTGCACTGCAGCATTTCTCTGGAACCCTGCCACGCTTCACCGCACTTTTAATTTGAGCAGGCGCTGTGCAGTCGTCCCGCACATGTTAACCGCGTTTATCTTGAAGCTTCTGTGAATTACTTCTTGAAGAAACAGCCTGTCAGTTTAGTGCTATTACTTCCAAGTTCTTTTTTTAAATAACTCCAAAAGTCATTATAGTCTTTTTGCTAGGATTTTTACGCTGAAAGCAGAGAAAGGTAGATTAAATTCAATTCGCTTGTTATCCCTTATTGTTAAAGCACGAATTTTATCACGAATGGGACTTGCTATGAAGAACTTACAGTGGGCTTTTTTTCTATTTTTACTGCTTCTAGTTTTCTGAAATATTTTTGTTTCCTAGAACATGAATAGATGAATTTTAGTCCTAAGCTAACGCGGAAGCTTCGCCATGTGCACAGTTCCTTAATAAAAATAGCCAGAGTTGAGCCACAAGTTCTGCATTTTACATCAGGAAAACGTATATGCTCCATAAATATTGTTAAGTGCTTTACAACCAGCGTATCCACGTGCGAAGGAACTTTTGAACTCGTGCGAATACGAATCTCAAAGTATACAAATATTTTTCGTCTCTCTCCGTAGCACGAAAGAGACGCTCAAAACTTCTTCCTTCAACTCGAACTACAGAATAATAACGAAAATTGTTGATGGTAAATGCAAAGCCAGCAAAACACAAGAATAAAAGTAATCCATTCGAACAGAGCGCTGCGTGAATGTTTAGATGCAATTGATTTTTTGCTACTTTTTTTTAACCGGGTGGTTGCATCTGCAGTTCAGAAACAGGGATACTAGCTTTTTTCACGCGAGAACGATCAGAGGTTTCCAGCAGGGGCGTCCTCTGTTGGATCCAAAAACATATCGTTCGGACTGCTGTCCGCTCATGGCTTGTAAATTGCTTTGACCATTTAAATGTCTACGTAGCATTTATTAAAATTACTTAGAGTCTGAAATGGACGTTCTGTCACTCCGACGTCAACTGATGTGTAATACATAGTTGGAGCGGTGAAAAACCGACTGCGAAAATTCTGAACCTGGGTTTTTTTTCTGGCACATAAGCCGTAATACAGCGTGGCTCTGCAACAACTTGGAATTCTGTGGAAAAAATATTCGTAAGTTTTAATCTATGAAGTGTACGCTTTGTGTTCTATAAGAAAAACTTGTAGGAAAACCAGCCAGTGCAATATAATGCAACCACGGGATTATTTAACTAGTCCTATCTGAGAATGGTTCAATATCAAGATTTGAATTACTGCGAATTCGCTTCAGTCTAACCGAGAAATTGAGACAGTATTTCATTCAGAAACTTCATTCGTACCTGAAGTACTTCATAAACGCTTGTTTAAAACGATATCATTTGAGTTCATCAGGAATTTCAGACTTATTTGAAATGTTCTCGATGTCAACATTCACATAATCATAGAGAATTCAACCCATGGACGTCAGGACTCCCTGCAATCCAATGATAGCTTTCACCCACATTGTAGGAAGCGGAATTAAAATTTCAGGCACTGTGCCGGCAAAATAACTTAGTTATTCGACAAACACATCAATGTTTTGCCTGAAGCTCCGCAGGTCCAGCGGTGGAGTGTTGGTTGCTTTAGCAGTGAAATATTCATAGTAATTCATTATTGTGGGGAGGTGACTTTCGTGAATAGTTAGCACAAGGAGTGCAGTTATATTCATTCTTTATTGTCAGGGACGTGATTTATACGCATACAGTGCATTTATATTCATTATTATCGGGAACGTAATTTATGCACATGGAGTGTTATTTCATTTATTATTGTCAGGGACTTTATTTACGCACATGGAGTGTTTATTTATTTATTATTGTCAAGGACTTTATTTACACACACGGAGATTCTAATCACTCATTATTATAGGGGACGTAATTTACACACATTAAGTTGTGTTATATTTATTATTGTCATGGGCGTTGACCAGGCTGAATATGATTACACAAATAGAGTTTCGAATACTTCAGTTCCTCTCCAGCATTCAAGTGTGACTTCAAATTCTAAAATGACGCAGAAACGGACACAGTTGCTAGATTTTTACAGATTATTAACAAATATTTTCTTCTCTACATATAACGGCTTTCACATGTACGCCAGAAGTGTATGAAAATTGAGTCAAATAAACCTGTGCATTTTGCAGAAAATGAAGTTAATCAAAAGTTCAGTATTTTGAACGATCTATGTTTCCTAGACGTTGGTGAAGATACACACAAGGTAGAGGAAATAAAACTTTTATTCCGAAGTTCTTAATTGGAAATCTTGTAAAAAGTGTAGGAAATTTACTCGTCATATCAGGGAACTCAATAAAAAATATGTGGTATTCGTTTCTATTTTAAAATCTTTGCTTTGAGCGGACCAGCGTTTAATTTCTTTCCCCCGAGCGTCTACAACTGTGTACTATGTAAAGCTTGTAACCTCATTTATGATGCGTTAGATGGAATATTAATGCGAACAACAAGGACTTGAAGTAACTTCCTGCGAGTTGTATTAAACGAAGGAAGCTACACGTGTATTTTTATGGGTAACCAAACATGAATCAAGTTGAATTCGATGATTCAAAGGCCAAGGTAAAGTCAGCAAGCCCAATCAAATTTATAGAATTGCAGAGTGCTAGTTTATTGAAATACATTATTGCATCGGCAAATCCAGAATATCTGATTCGCCATTGATAAATCATAAATTTTCTAGGTTATTTTCTATTGCATAGGTAAACCTGAAAAATTGTCATTTGGGGCATTCAACTTTTCCTCTTTGTTTATCATTCTGCAATCGCGTTTAGATGTTTTTTATTTTTTGTGCCTGTTTCTCGTTTTTTCCTTTATCTGGTTCTTGCCTTCCGATGAAGTTATTGCATGATTTCCACTTTTTCCAGTGGACATCTCATCATGTTCTAGGTTTCAAGCAGCCTCTAGTTGTTCTTCGTTGCTTTTTTTTATTTACTCGCATTTCAAGTGTACTCCAGTTGTCGTTCGCAGTTATTCAGTTGCATTTCAAACAGTTGTTCTTGAAATGTTTTTCGGTTGCTTTTCGCGATGTTCCCATAAGTTTCCAGGGACAAGCGGGCTCCCCAGAGACAATCTGCTCAGATGGGAACGCATTAGCGCTCTACTTAAGGGCTCTCAATTATCAAAAGCTCCTTTCCTGCTCAGGAACTGGTCGACTGATGCTCAGTTTAGACAAGCCAAGAACCTGCCTCTTGACTGACTTCCTGCATCAGCTCGTCATTCACCATCTTCATTTAATACCAATAATGGCCACCGGAAACAACGGTATATCTCGTGAAATACGAATATTTCCTATGTCTATTATAAGATATTTTATTTTATGAAAGAGGTTGGTGCTCCTGAGTGAATGGGTATAATATCTGTTGGAAAATTTCTTACATTTCAACTTGTGAGTTATTAAACAAAACGGATGTGGTAATGTCCGTTCGTGTACAGTTAAACCTGTACCTTGAGCGAAGGAAGTCTTGTACGTGACGACGCGTATGGATGTAGGCAGAGTTGACCTAAATTGTGGCCGAAACATTTTTGTCTTTGAGAAAGGAGATATAGGCTTACTGCACACCAGGGTCAATGGTTATGGCAGGAAAATGTCGAAAATGATGAAAATGGGGCGATTAAGATGACTCCATATGCGCTCACTGCGATGGGCTGGTTGAAGTATAATAGAATAATTTTGTTGGAAATTTTTGGAAAAAATTCTCAACGCAAGTGACGGGCGTTCTCTGAAGTGATTTGTTGCCGCAAACCGACAAAGATTCCTTCAATCATTCCTAAAGTTTCTCAAAACTTTCTCTCATTTCATTTCGTGAGACACGCAAGAAGTGCTGTGAGAATGCTTAACAAGAAACTGCGGAATATGGGCCTGAGGAGTTACACTTTGGCAAAAAAGGCGTTTGCCGGCTGGAAAATAGCATAGCGTTACTGGAATTTGCTCAGAACCGCAAAAAGTGTTTTACTTGTGTATTTCGGATGTAGTTCTGGCACCCCGTCCCAGGCCACACTGGTGTGCCGTTTTCTTAGGAATATCATGTTTCATTTTTCTTTCCCAGAGGAAGCACTCCGCCTGAGTATCGAGCCCGGGACTTTTTGATCTAGAGGAAAGCACGCTTTCACTTATGCTGTGGACTTGAGAAATGACAAATGTAACGAATAGTGTTGCGATAACAATGAAAAATGATCAATAGTCCAGTGAAGGGATAAATGTCAAACGATCAAATTTGTCATGCTCCCGAAAGGTGCCGGCGGTGGTTAAATGAAGGCCGTGTCAAGCTGTTCGTACAACTCAAGAAGAGGATTTAAGAAATTGGTTTATTAGTAAAACCATGCATAAAAAACTATTTTATAGCAACGATTGTATTTTTTTACACTCAGGATTTTAGACGTTTAACGCATCGGTGAACATGGTTGTATCTTTTCATTCATCAAGTCCGCCAGGCTGATTTGCTCAGTCCTTAGGCTTCGAAGGAACGCAGGCTTAGCACAACTGCAATAAAGGGACGATAATCCTATAAATCTTAGGCGCGCAATCGAAATATGTCCTGTTTGAAATAATAGCCTCATTCGCGATATTAGGATTCCATCTTGGCAGACCGAGGGTTTTTCGCTCGTATTGATTATTGACCTGAGAACTGGCTCCGTTCCTCTCCAAGTGTTCTCGTGACGTCAACGTTCCTTGTTGGTGCTCAATGAACTCTACGCCACATAAAAGACGAGTTCTAGGCGAGCTGTGGGGTATCACTGCAGCTTGAACCATACGAATAAATTCACTCTATTGAATGATAAATTGGAATTTAGAGCTCGAGGATATATTTAAATATGATTAAGGTAGAGTTTCATTGCTCCTTCTATGAAAAAAGTCGTTTATCAGTGGCTCCTTTATAATTGATAATACTTGATATGATGCTTAGGAAGAGAGACGGTTGATATTATCGGATAATCTGAAAGAGTGGGAGATATCAAATATGTTATGTATTTTACTATCTGTGTAGGGAGGCTCCTATAGACATTTTTGAAGGCTTGGTGTAAAAATAGTGCCAATCCTGTTACTACATCCGCTCGACTTCGCGGATTTGGACTATCATTTGTTCAGAGCACTTCAAGATAACTCGGATGTGCAACATTGAACATCAGGAAATGAGGCTGAAAACGAGTTCGGTTCACAGTTGGCATTAAAGCTAAGGGCTGATATAAGCTTATGAATTCCACTTCATTGTAGAATTTATTAGCTCATTGGCTGATGGAACGAGGTAGTAGAAGCCAGCTCAGATTTTCTCAATCAATAAACACAGTCATCTATCAAGCTTTCGTAAATACGTACATGTGGAGCTCGGCACAGTGTATGCATACTTCATCTTTTCGGAAAGAAATCTTGCAGGTAAGCAAACTTGAAAGTGTTTGGAGAGAAATCTTGGAAAGTAACCTTGTAGAAAATCAAACATGGAAGCATTTTTTCGGTGAGAAAAAAGTTATCAGGAGCGGGATGAGTTAATTTACTTGGCTACGCACTTATAGAACAATTGGTCACGCATAAATGAAGTAGAGAAAAATCTGAATCAGCTGCATCAGCCAAGTTAGAGCTTGTTTCTGTCAATTTCTTGGATAAAAATCCAAAGCCCTACAGAATTCTCTGTCTCACGTTCGGCTCAAACACATCTAAATATTAAGCGGTCTCTCCTTGAGAGTGAGCGTCTGCAGCGTTTAAAAGCAGAGTGTCTCGCATCATCTCGTGAGTTTGGATTGCAACTTCTGATCCGTCACATTTGACTTCAAAAGTAAGGCGGCACTCAGAGATCCCAGTTAAAACTTCCTCGAAAGGCTTTTACATTGCTAAAGTTGGCGTAAGAGCCGCTCTCTCCGATTCTGTTTCTACCATGCCCAATGTGATCTGAAAGTCTCTTTTGAATAAGTGTCTCCCACTGCAAGTCGAAGTCTTGCTCAAGAGAAGTGACGCAGTGTCTGGTGACGTATCATCTGCTGTAACGCGAGTGTGAATGATGTCGTTTTCCTCCAGCTCAACAATTCAACAGAGTAACAGTTTTGCGAAACTATATGTCGCTAAAGAAGAATTTTCACATGGTTTCAAGGCTCCAGATATCGACATTACGGCACGAGCTCTTAACCTTTTAGCTCTTACTACTTGTTTCTCAGCGTTGAAGTCGTAGTAGATCTGACACTTTTGTGCTTTTGCACTGACGCTAGTCGATCTCACTGACGGAGTAGCTCATGCTACGCTTACTACATGGTTACATATTCATGGAGACTGCATTTGTTGATCGAGTGCAGATCAGCTCAATTATAACTTTTCAGTAGCCTACAACATAGGCAATTTTATAGGTAAGTCATTACATTATTTCGTATGTTGAGTTCACATGCTCGAGCAGTTCCGTGCCTTATTTTTGTGCTGTCAGATTTCGTTTAGTTGACGGGATCCATGTTTATTTATATGCTGACTTCAAAGAAAAAGCCTTTAATTTTTTAAATATTGTACTCTACTTTAAATCTAAGTTTATATCCCTAAGCCTGGCCGCCACTTTCATCCTATTTAATGAAAGTTAGGAATTCTTCCAACAAGGATCTTTATGATAACTTTCTGGACTTGATTCATCTTCTTGAGGCCATGAAAAGAAAATTTCTATCCTATCATAGAAATTTTTTTGAGGTTGTTTTCCAGCTTAATAAACTTAGTTTTATTTCACATCTAGTTAAATGTGGATGAACAATATCGCTAATGGCATGGACTTCCGAAGAAAGTTTTGAAAGTATTCTTTCTTTTTAGTAATTGTATACAGTGATTGGACAAAAAAAGTGAGTGAAATTAAATTTTTTGTTTAAATACCGAAGACTTTCAATTGTGGTATAGTCGCAGGACAAAGAAAATTCTTAGCTAAGTAAATTAAATTTTCGTTTTAAATACCGTAGATTTTCGACTGTGGTATTCCCATAAGGAAAATTAGCCGGTAGTAAAGTAAATTAAATCTTCGTTTTATTTACCCTAGACTTTCTGTTTGTGGTATTTTCGAGTGGCACTTTAAAAGTCGTCATAATTGTGCTCTGCATACTGTTTTTTTTATGTCGGTTGAGAGACAAGCTCATGGCACACATAAGTGTATGAAAAATGCATAATATTTTTCCTGAGTCTAATCATGGATTATTAAAAACGTGATTTATACGCAATTATGGTCATACGATTATTGACTGCTAGATCATATTTGTAGTTAGCCAGCAATTTTACAGTGTAACATTGAAACACAGAATTAAGCTTGGATGTACTTCAAGTTCATCACACATCTCCCGCACGTCATAACTTCATATTAACACAAACTCGTCTCGCAGTACATTTTATGCATGTACGTCTTGTCGTATGCATCTTATTCGTCATATCACGTTTGTCATGGCGTACGTCTATTTTACAATAAATTTGGACGTGGTATGGCACGTACTCTACGTACGTAAGGCACGACAGTCGTTTGTATCTGTACTGATGATACAATTTGCTTTTGTAGGTCTTGTGCAGTCTACTACGAATGCACGGAGGAGTCCAGAGAATTTCAATTCGTGGAAAGTTGGAAAGAAAGTTTTGATCATGACCTCAGAATGGAAGCACGCTTCACGTCCTCACTGAAAATGCTAAATAAATTGAATGTCGGCACTCTATTTCTAAAATCAATTTGATTAAGTAATCGGAAAGATTCATGGTTTTCACAAGCGTCATTGTAAATCTTTTGACGGTGAATTTCAAAGTTTGCTTCTAAGCGATACATGAGGAAATAAATGAGCAGAAAAAGAAAGACTATTTTAAGAGAAAAACTTGATAATGAATTCTCCTCTCATCACGTTAACTTCGAGTGCAAAACATAGACTTTCAAGAAAATGAGATATTCAGGTGATAGGCTTCCCTCCACGTCCCTAGCGTTGCTTGCTGGCTGTCAAAGGGTACACTTTCTTTAATACGCAGGCTTAAAATTATAAAAATTTCCATTCATCACTTCGTTTTGTTAATATTCTGTTTATACTAAATTTGAACAGCAGCGCTTAAATCTTCCTTTGTCAATGAAAAAGTTGTTCACTAAATTCTTACAACGCAACACATGTGGAGTTCAGGTCATTGTCTCTATTTCGAATAAAGCCAATAATTTGGGTCGGTTTCTCGTTAGGGCATTACAAGGATATTTCCTTTTCTTATCTTCTCACCATACACAGGAGACGAGGATTCGCTCCGTTGGACCCTAAAACAAAAACTTGCGTTTTACAATGAGCTTTCTCAGAGGCAGAGCGAGAGGGGCCGCCAGTGGCCCCAGCCTAAAAAAGTCGCAAGATACAATGGCCTGCAGAGCGTCTCGATTTAATCCCTATAATATCGATGAAAATCTCAAAAGCTTTTGGGATGGCCCCTTGAGATGTTCCCGAAGACTTGGCGTAGGATGGCAGCCAAAAGAGTTTTATGGATGTTTGTTTTATGGCCGCTAAGTTTACAGAAGTCATCAGCAACGGCCGTAATTCGGTGAAGCCGCGGGACCCGTCCCACGCTCTCCTCCTGCCGCTTGGGGCACAAGTCGGGAGCTGGAATTTCTGGGATAAAGAGAGAAAAAAGGATTCAAATTTACGATGCAATTATTATTTCTGTATTCTTATGTATTGGATTCAGTCATATCTAATGTTGAATTGTCATATCTGATGTTGAAGAAACGCATCTCATTCTTTAGTGTTTTTTGTAGACGTGGATTGAAGTGGCTTGTAATGTACATAGAAACTTAAGTTGAATGGCTCTCAAGTTCCGTAGCTTAAGCGAAATTTAAATTTCAAGGAATAATTCTGAAATATTAATCTCAGAATAAATTTAAAATTCAAATTTCCTGTCATATAGATATATATGTATACATGTACATTGTACTTTCTTTTGTAACTATACCTACTGGATCATTTGCACCGAGATAAATCGTGTTCTATTTGGAACATTGAAATTTCTATTCCGCACTGAATCTGGTTGCTCTTTACTGCTCCTTTGCAAATGAACAGCTGCGAACGCAGGAACATGGAAATTCTAAAGCCGCTGCTGCAGCGCATACAGAATTTCTCTAATGAGTTCTTTAAGATTCAGAAATACTAAAAAGTGTAAAGGTATGCGTTTTAGCTCTCTGGGCTTTTGACTTTTTTAACTGCTCGATGCTGCTGGACAAACGCAATAAATGTGTTTTGTTGTTGTATAGAGAATTAAATTCGATAGCTTCGATAGCTGTACGATATTATATAAATTAGACTGAAGCATGTTTGGTAAACTTACTGCCTTTTAACACACAGAGCCTTCTTTTAGCTCATTAATGTATTTTGACTGCCGTTTCAGCTACAAATAAAACAAGATTGCTGAGTGTAAATTTGGCTCTCAGTGCCCATGACAGGAGAGTTATTCTCTATGAATAATCTCAGTTCACTTTTAAGTTTCACGACGCTCTTCTTTCCGCTGCTTGCTGAGGGCAGCCTTCCAGACGGTGCATTTTGGGCATTAAACGACTGCTCAGCCTGAAAATTCAGGGCAAAAATTAGCGTGAGGAGAATCACAGAAAGTTGGCTGGCAAAAAAAGCCCTGAAAACGAAAACGACTTTCAGCTCAAGGATCTCCAGCGAACTTCTGCAGTGAGAGCCTCCTATCATACTTCTTATTTAAAGACAGGATCGGTTCAGGAGATAGAATGGAGGGATCAGAGGACTGTTATTCAAAATAGTTCAACTGAAGACGACTATCCCTGGTTATGCATGGCACCAGCCCGGCACCAATCAAAAGCAGCCTTTCCACCACGAGGAATAATTAGAATTTAGAAAACGAAGTGACACGTCGGGCAGATGCAGAGGACACCCAGCAGAGCGTATGAAATTAGTCCTCTAGGCTCGAGGATGATGAGGTTTTCTAGGTGCGTGTGCATAATCAGGTTAGTTCTGGGCCATCTGGAGAGAATTGAAAATTTCATCGAGAGGGAGAGGAGAGATCAGATATTGGTAAGTGGATGAAGGAAAAGTTAGTTAGTCAAATATGATAAAAGAGACCACGTCAGTCTATGGGAGAGAAGATATAAACTAGGTAATGTGGATGAAGGGAGTCATAAAATTTCAATTAAGTAAGATGATGTGAAAAATGGGAAACAAGTAAATTAGCTAAGGCGGGAAAAAGTACAAAGATATTAATCAAACGTGAGACGGGCAATCATAAGTTTCATTTCCCAGATGCATAGATATGATATTGGTCAGAGAAGTAGAAACTGTAGTCGTGAAAAAAGGAAAACTAACTCATTCCTAAATAAGTTTCAGTGTGGTTTTCAGGCAGTAAGACTACAACCTTAATTTTATTCGTGAAAATTTCGTTTATAGCATTGAATTAACGTTTTTCGTACTTCACGCAACTAGAAAAGAAAGCTTAAACCACACATTCCTCACATCCCTCACCACGCCAGTAGTTGTAAGGCATTGAAAACCCAACGGTAAAAACGCATTGGTATTAATAAAGGTTCTTTTAAATTACTGACTGACTGTTCATCGTGAAGTGCTATCAGTGCCACTCGCTGTGATATTCTGTATGGCAGTTCGTGAAAAGTCTATAAGACCAATAGAAAGTATTTATATACAAGTTCACAATATCTAATACTATAATAGGGGGGATGAATACAGGGCAGCTGTTATTAACATAATGGAGGTAAATATACTGGAGCTGTTATTAAAATAGCGAAGATAAATATACTGGAACTGTTTTCAACACAACGGAGGTAAATATACTGGAGCTGTTATTACCATAACGGAGGTAAATACACTGGAGCTGTTATTAACACAGCGGAGGTAAATACATGACAGCTATTATTGTAATAGCGTGGCCAATTTCTCTTGACAGCACATGCAAACTTTATTGGATGCAAAAACAAACAAAAACAGTTCGAAGACATTTTCTGTTAATGCTTAAGGGATCTGCATTTTTGTACAAACATGCTTGCAGCATACACATGTTACAGTAATTACATATGCTGAGTGTACGTGATTCGGTACGAAGAGCAGCGAAACATTAGTGCACAGACATATATATTTCTGACATACTTCCATAGGCTTACCAGCAAAAGACAAAGTTCTGCCTAAAGAAGCACGGTGCCCAAAGTCGGCCTTGAAAGACGACCATTTCTTTGGGCCTTCTGCTGCCACCATTCGGCGGGTTTTGGCGGACACTTGCCTATATTTACTGCGCCAATTTCCGACACCCAGTGGTCGGGAAGAGTTTTATTCTCGCCATTGAAATTTGGGGAAGACTTCGTCCCCCACCTGCGAGTCTCCAAGTCTCAGCGTGTGCTGGAATAAAGTCAACCCGGTAGAAAAAAAGAGCGTTGTGGGGTAAAGTTTACCATTTGAAAGACAGGTTCGAATTTGGGTGTCTGTAAGGAGAGAGGCAACGAAACGGTCGCTGTAAAAATTGTTAGTTTGCTGGGGGAAGTTAGTGCTCTAGCGGGAAAGATTAATTTTCGATGTGGTGTTATGAAAGTCATCGTTAAGCAAAGTAATTGAGATGTTATTTAATTTAGAGGGAACTTTATGTTGAAGGATTTTTCCTAGTACACAAAATAATACAAAATTCTCTTTTCAGTCTATTCTTTATCAGTAAAAATAAGGAGCAAAAAGCCTTCGTGAGGAAGACAAAATCTGATTGAGACGATATGAATTCTACAAAATTGGGTTGCAATAAACAACGTCTGCCTCTTAAAATTTGCTACCTCCTACAAATAATATTTCTCCTGAAAAACGTACGTTCCTCAAGGATCAGGGGGCTTTTATTTTCAGGAGTTGTTTTTGGGTGTCATATTAAAATACTTTCACGCGCATCACACACGAACACTTACAATTTTTACACATTTTATCTCAACTCATAACAAATTATTTCGTCGTTTCCGTCACCATCGATGCACTGCATGCACAACAGGTGAGCGCCTCAGAACCGAACAGGTGCGACTGATGTAATAAAACGAGTTTCTCATCGTTGCATAATTTTCACAGTTTCCCTTGCTCTCGTCTGAAAAATCAGTATAGCTGCTGGAAAATTCCTTCTAAGTACCCGACCCTAAAAATGCTCTTCTAAAATTGATCAATTTTCTAGATAACTTCGTTTAAATTTATTCACGCTGGGCCTGCAACCGCGAGGCGACATATGCGGTCGAGGAGGTCGATTAGGAAGGCTTTTTGAACGCTAGCTTATCGATATATCGCATGAGCGAGCGCTCTATTCAAGCTAAAATGAAATGCGTTAGTGATTCTTAGCTTGAACTAAAAATAAGGGAAGATCTGCACTTGAATTTGTTATTTTTACAAATCGCTTATGACTCCTCGACGCCAACATGTCTATGTTGAAGCTTCTAGATAATAATACGACGGGAAAATTCAAATATTAATAATTGTAAGTTAAGATGCACCTAACATTAGGATATCTGTGAAATAATTGTAACTACTTTTACCAATAGCGAAATTGTCACCCAATTCGCAGGTTACATTCGCTTTTGAAAAATTTTGCTCCTGTAATTTGAGAATGAGCGTATCCGATGTTCTGACGTGTTTTCACGCAAGCAATAAAGAGTACGAAAATGCCTGGAATTTTTAAATCTCGTTTAACGTTGCCCGATATTATTGAGCGCAGTTTGTTAGTTCAGTTTTAAAAATCATGCTTAGGAAACTATTCTAACTGTGTTTTCTATATTAGATGACTTGCATATATTTATTTTTCTAACGCCATGGTATATTTACGAACAAGTTTTTTCAGTTTATATTTAGACAAGCTACATTCGGTGTAAAAAGAACAAAAAAGATGAATAATTTCCCAGGCCAACAAGAGTTTTGGAATATAAGAATTAATTTCGGAATGAATGAGGCAACGAGTTTAAAATTAGGCATAGAGGTTGCATCTCGATCAGAGACCGGAAAATTTGCATGCCGTTTCCTCACAAACGAGAACAGTGTTTTAAATAAAAATAGCAAGAACTAACGGCATGTCTCAATAAATGAATGGCTTGCTATATGCCAGAGCTTGAAGACAGTCTGTGAAACTTCTGCCCATAAAATTGTAAAATACGTTTGACTAAACTGCGACCACAAACGGTGCACGAGGTAACAAAACTGTAGGAGAAAGAGAGTCATTGCAGCGACACTGCGGTTGAGAACATTCGAGACAAATGTTTATCTAACACGTCAATCGATCCCGCAACTGCAAGCACAGTCCCAATTACACGTCGTCGGCAGCAGCCCTTCTGTCCCCGAAGTCTTGTCAGTCCGTTGCCAATCCAGTGCCAATTAGGTAGCTTTTAGCGACCGAATTTACCCAGAGGCAAACTTTAACCGATTTTATTTACTGAGTTTCAGACCTTGGCTCTCGTCTTTACAGAGTAGCGTTACCAGGACCAGAGGATCTCCCGAAAAGTTGCATTTGGGCGGATTGTTTCTTCTGAGCGACGTGTGTCTGTGAGTGGGGATTGGGTTTTCGATAATAGAATCGATCAAATAAAAAATATGTAAAGTACGCCTAATATCTTGAGAAATTCAAAGTGATAGTTTCTAGGTTACGTACCAGTTATATATTGAACTACAAATTAAATCAGTACGTATGCATAAAACTGTCACTGATAATTTTTACGAATAGCAAACAGAAGACAAAAAGTATAATTGAGGGAATTTTAAACTGAAAAAACCGACCAATGATTAGGAAAATATTGAACTTGTCAACTACAAAATGAAAATGATTTTCACATAGGTAAGTCAAAATTGATTGAAAATGTATTACAAAATTTTGATTTGATCGTTCACAATAGCTTTATTTTAGCTTTGTAACTTGCAGTATAATCCCTGAAAGTTTCACCAGAAACGTACACTGGAATAAGAATGTCAGTTTCACTGGAAACTGCTGCTGGAAAGCTGTCAGCAACTCTCATAGAAAAAGTTTGATGGGTGGAACTCACATACTTTCGATGCCTGTTGCTCGCAACTAAAGTTTTAGTTGAAGAAAAAACCAAGTTAGTAGAGGACGCATCCTTCGAAGTCTAAAAAACTTTTGTGCCCTTATTCACTAATATTTACGTTGTTTGCGTTTGTTTTGAATGTTCCCGCAGTCGAAACGTGTATAAACTTAAGTGAAAATGTTGGCCCCTGCGACGGGTCAATGAATTCACGAAACAAACGTGCTATCACTTCATTCTCAAATTTCCCTGATTTTAAATGTTTGCGGAATTTGACAGAGTATTGGAATACCTGATTGCATCACGCTGTATGTATGTGTGTAACTTGATATGCACCTACAATAATTTATTTTCATTTTTCGGAATTATACAATTATATTGTCTCTAACTATCACCCCTTAGACATGAAAGTATGTGTGCATTTCGTGAGTATTTTTGTCACACAAGGGCTTGTAAGTTCTAAAAGGAAACTACATGGACGTTGCTAAAGCGACATGAAATTTTAACTTAAATTCTAAAAGGAAACTACATGGATATTGCTAAAGTGACATGAAATTTTAACTTAAGTCCTAAAAGGAAACTACATGGACGTTGCTAAAGGGACATGAAATTTTAACTCAAGTCCTAAAAGGAAACTACATGGACGTTGCTAAAGGGACATGAAATTTTAATTTATATTCTAAAAGGAAACTACATGGACGTTGCTAAAGGGACATGAAATTTTAACTTATATTCTAAAAGGAAACTACATGGACGTTGCTAAAGGAACATGAAATTTTAACTCAGCCCAGAAAAGAGGGACGCATGCAATAACTTGCCGAAGGCGGTTTTTAAAATTCTAGAGTGGAGATTTTAACTTCAAAGCTGAAAGCCGAGCAGGAAATCTAATTTAGTTCGATGACAAACTCTTCGTGGAGTCGCTTGAAGGAGCTGCTGTAGAATCCGTTGAAGGATTGGCTAGGGCACTTCATTTCATAATACAACACAACACAGTCGCTCTTCATCGTAATTTTCAGCATCTTGGTGAAGTTGGCAAATTCAGACATTACTTAAGCGACGACATGATACTATGAAGACATGTAAAGTTGTAGGCCTGCACCATGGCGTGATTTGAGTCCAGGTTCCGCCTCAGCATTCAAGCGAGGGAACTATTTATGGCCGCAGCTCTTTGGAGAGATCACACTGCAGCTCTCTATGGAGATCTCACAGCAGTTCTTTGGGGAGATCCCACTGCAGCTCTCTATGGAGATCCCACTGCAGCTCTTTGGGGAGATATCGCTGCAGCTCTCTATGGAGATCCCACTGCAGCTCTTTGGGGAGATCCCGCTTCAGCTATTTGGGGAGATCCCGCTGCAGCTTTTTGGGAAGATCTCACTGCATTTCTTTGGAGAGATATCACTGCAGCTCTTTAGGAAGTTCCCACTGCAGCTCTTTGGAGAGATATCACTGCAGCTCTTTAAGAAGCTCCCACTGCAGCTCTTTAGGGAGATCCCACTGCAGCTCTTTAGGGAGATATCACTGCAGCTCTTTAGGGAGATATCACTGCAGCTCTTTAGGGAGATCCCACTGCCTCTCTTTATGTCTTCAGTCTGCACCTGATGGCTGTCTATAAGTCGCTATAAGGGGTGCCTCATTCTTAAATCCATCAGTAAATTTCACTACTTGATTTGTTTTTGAGAAACATGAACAAACAAAAGTAAGTGATGACATTTTATGCACAAAATGAAGACGAAAAATCATCGCACCTTTAGGTGAAACCATCTGCAGAAAATATAATTAGGAGAATTTTAAGACCCATCGAATGACTTGTTTTCTTGTGACTCATACGTCTCCTGAGTGTAGCGGCCAGTGTTCCTTTGCATTACCTTTGAATGAAGTGTGATGAGGAAAATGATTTGCCTTACTCACTCATCTGGCACATGAGAGGAAGCCTTCAGAACGATACGTCTAGAATAGGTATTGAATGGGTCTATAATAGATCTAGAATTGGTCCGTAATAGGTTTAGATTAGGTGTAGAATACGTTTAGAATAGGTTCAGAATAGGTCAATAATGAATCTGAAATAGAGTAAATCTAGATTAGGTCTAAATAGGCTTGGAATAGGTCTAGAATCTGTCATGAATAGGTTTAGAATAGGTGCCTAGACCTATCAAAAAACATAGGTCTAGAGACCTGAAAGGAGACCTTCAAACACCTACAGCAAGAATAAGAGAGCAATGGCTCATAGAAACGAGGCGCGGCAGAAATCTTGAGGATATCGTGGTCATTCTCACTCTATTGTTCCTGGCGAGAAAGAAATCAATGTCAGCGAAAAGAAGCGGCGTGGAAGCCCTCCATCTCAACACCGACCATCGCTAACAAATATTTGCAGAACAGCACTCACAGGATTGCATCTTTTTGAGCTGCATGGACTTGGCTGTCAGACAAATAAAGCACGTGCTTTCGAAAATTAGCGATTTTCAGGTTTAAAGGGGGAAATATGACGCGTGTAATCCAAAAGTATTAAAACGTTGCAATTCTTCTTTACAATACATTATTTATGTCATGACTGACACAAGTGGTATGATAAGAACGAAATGTGTTACGAAGGAATAATTAAAGTTCTTGTATAGCGTCAACTGAACTGTGGTTGGATAATTAGAGAAATAAGGGAAGTTCTGGCGTGAGGTGAGGGAAGTTCAGGCGTGAGGTGAGGGAAGTTCTGGCGTGAGGTGAGGGAAGTTCTGGCGTGAGGTGAAGTGCGAGGGTCTCCCAGACGACAAAGAAATGCTGTGGTCCACTCTAGAACACGCTATTAACTTTGAAAAAAGCTTTCCTGATTGCTCATAGTGACTCAGAAGTCAATTTATACACTTACACTGACGAGAGAAACTAGGTAAGGAAATGAAAAAACAGACAACAGACAACCCTTTTTAATCAAGCCTTAGAATCTACGTCACTTGGAGCTTCCATAAAACAGCGAAAGAGTACAAAAACATCACAAAACTACTTGAAATATGCAATAAAAATAATTTTCCATTGCCGACTTTAACTTTAAAATTTACAAGTCTAGTTTCATTCAAGATTTCGCATGATTTGAGTTTTATATGAGACGCTGCTCTATTGCATGTTGGTGTTATATATCACTGCTGATTGCATTAACTAAATTTCTGAGAACACAAATTAAAGGGAACATAAAGTGAGGAAAAGGACAAGCGGTGAGTTTAAAATTCAGCCGGCGAACTTCGCTGCTTCTATCATTCAATGAGCTGCGCATGCGCAGATTCTATGCGTGACGTAACGCTGCCGACTGTGAAACCTCCATTAACCAATTACTGTATCAATATTTCGGATCTGTAAACAAAAACTCTGACACTGACAAAAACTAGGATCTTTGACTCTGACAGGACTAGATTATTTTAGAGGGCTGTATCAGAAACGGTGCAAGGTGCAGTTCAGGGGTAAGCTCTATTTATCTATGCAAACGTAGAAAATAATCGGATCTCGTTATCTAAATAAACACGCATCAAAATCCCGCACTCGTTTTTTGCAGCACCTATACATACAGTAAGTAACATTATTCCAATATCAAGCGCATTCATTACTTCACATTATTTTAACACGAGTATTCGAACTGTTCAGATTACAAACGTAAGTTTAGCGATAGCATTTTTTGCCTGTTCTTGACTCGAGTGAGGCCGAGATCATCAGTTGTAGCTCCGACCGCTGTCCTAAGATCAGTGAGAGTGCACGAGGAACCATCAATACCGTTCTGCAATTCTGCAAACCTTACTTTACCAAGTGCATCACCCACTAAAAGTTTCAACCTCACTTTTCGTCCTTGCGTACAATATCAACAGAAGGGCGCTTTTCGTCTCGTGAAATAACGCGGTAGAAAGATGTCCAAGAGTTTTCCACGTTTGTGAAAAATGAGTGCTTCGAAGAATTAATTTTACAAACCAACACTCTATCAAACATTTCTGAAACCTGGATCAAGAGTCTGGATCGGTGTTGAACTGCGCCGTGGGTCTTATGAGGAGTTGTGCCTGCCTAAGTTTTCAAAGGATGATCACAGTATTCGATTACAAAATATAGTTGATACGTAATTGTATTGCCCTAAATAATTCATGATAAAAAATGACATACAATAACATAAACTCCCGTGAGAAGCGAACGCTCGTCCGAAAGTTTTATCCCAGCCCCCACATGGATGAGTCAACTGTTTTTATCCCAAAGTAAGGTTTTCAAATTTGTACTAACAAATTCGTCTCATTTCCGAGAAAAAACTTTGTCAGAAGTTTACTCGTTTTTCCTTGCCTTCTCTCGAGACACTAAGACCATCCACGAGTTTTCTCAAGCATCTCGAGCAAATATAATCCTCTCAAAATTGTGCGTTTTCAACAGAAAATCTTTCGGGAATGGGGTTGACGACGGTGGTGCAACAGTTCGATTTGACCTCAATTGGCCGATAATTTAGTCATCATGAGTCGCTTTTCAGTGGCACGCCATGACAGCCTCTTCTTCTGAGAGGACGAATTAATTCCTTTCGACCTAATTAGATTTTCTAAACTTTGGGCGAGCTAGTTTATCAAATTTTCGATTTCGAATCAGAAAGCTTGAAATGAGCTTTTTTTTGACCTCGCTTGATATAGACCTTAAAATTTTCATTGATGAGTGATCTATGACCTACTTCATTTTTGAAGTTAGCGCTGCACAACAACTAACATTAAAGTAACATTTCACGTACAACTTCGACCAAAAACAATTTTGCAAATCCAGCAATGAGCGTCCGTGAATTTGCTGCTCTCTTTGCGGATGCAATTGCTGCAATTACACAAAACTCGCCATTTTAGCAAGACCGTTGAGTGCGAACACGGCTGGCATTCGAGAGAATCGCTTCCCCAGCTCACCTTCATTCTCCTCAGCCTCCACACCTTCTTTGCCCTCTCGTTCCTCCCCACGCCCCTGTTTCCTGCACCCAGCCCCTGCCCCTCGGGGAACCCGGAAGTAAGCATGGGAACCTGTGAAGGTGGGGCATCAGGGTGTGGCGGTGGGTGCGGGCTTGGGGAAGTGACAAGACTTACGAGAGCTTCCCCAACTGGGCCACAGCCTGCCTGCTCTCGGCTCACAGAGCAGTAAAATCTCCCGGACTAAACCGGGCCATCGACTTTTTATTTCACTAAATTGATTGCGTATACGGTGGCATTAATCAATTTCCTTGACTTGGCCCTGCAATTTTCATATCAGAGCATGGGTGTTAGTGCCAATCCATTCAGCTAAACTTCAGCCCATCAATTTTTTTCCAAAGGCTGATTGTTGGTAGAAATCGATGACGTATTCTCAATACACCAGCTCTAGTCTTCATGTTACAAGCAAACTAGAATGCTACGCTACATTTACTGGAGTTTTACGGGACGTACGAGGGTAGCGCCCTGAGCGTGTCTGTGGTGTTCTCTGAAGGTTTGAGTTGAACGAACTCGCAGTTCGTTCGCTAATTGGCTTTCCAATAGAAATATTTTCTCACCCTCCATTGAAATACAGGCATTGTCTAACAAGGGAGATTACAGCACCTCTAGACTGCAGCTGCCCCTCAAGTTTGCAAACTTTTGTTCCAGAACGAGGTCAGAAACGGATGACTAAGAGTAAAATAATGCAAGAGAAGTAAAGGAGAGCAAATGTGACGAAAAGGAATGCCACTAAATGTAAAAATAAGTTGTGAAAAAGGAATGCATGGGGAAAACGTGAGGGGAAATGTTAAAATGAACACAGAATGGGGTAGAAGAAAGGAAATACAATGAAAAAAATGATGCAAAGACTGAGGAATGCATAGTAGGCTAATAAAGCCTTGAAAGATGAGGGAAAAATCGACAAGTTATAAAAATATGAAGAGATATTATTGAGTTTCGAGCACAGAGAAATGCCCGATGCATAAAATTAATAAAGAAGAAGACCAAACAGAAGAGAGTGACATATTCATGCATTTTAGAAGTTGACACATTTAAATTTATGACGAAATATCCGTAGTAAAATGAACAGGAGAAATTGGTATAAGTATATATGTATAAGGGCAGGGAGTGAGTTAACGTAAAGGACGAGACGATTGTAGAGGAGAACTAGAGAGCTGACAACACAAAAAAGTTAATGGATGGTGAAATGAAGGGATGGAAAAGAAGTGAAGCGAAGATGAGAGTCTGAACGAACTTAGATAAGCTGGTAAAGAAGGTTATCCTATTCATCAGGTTCCATGTTACCCATGAAAATGCGTCTACTGAGTCATGTGCCTCCATAACCTAAATTAAATGTTGTTGTTTTGCGCTGATATCTCTCTGAAAAATCATCGGATATTATTTTACAGAGTACTAGTCTTCAAAGATTTGAACCTTTAAAGGGAGTCCCGGAGCTTGCGATGCCGCAGTAAGACACTCTCATTGAATTGTGTGGGGATTATCATAAATAAACTGAACTGTAGACCACACACAGACAACACACTCTGTTTATGGACACAAAGATCGATTTTTTTTTGCCACGAGATGCTCAGAAAAATATACGAATAAAAGTAAGCTATATTTCACTTGGGTTAATTTTTTGAAAGGAATTTACTAGCCATGCGTCAGGAGATGCTCCTTGTTGACGTATCATAATGACTTCCATGGTCTTTATAGTCTGAGCGTGTGCTATTTACGTTCGATGTACGTTGTTCTAAACTGTCTTGCGTCATGCATTCGGCCTTTCGGGTTTTCACGTTTATTTTCCCGCGTCCTTAAACGTTAAACTTTGGGTGAAATTACTAGATATTCAAGTTTGAACAGAGCTTCCGGAAGGCTTTGAGTAACGGTAACGCTAAAAATTACGCTATGGAGCGGAATTCCATTTTTGTGTTCTTTCTTGGTTAAAATCTAATTTCTAATTTTTATAAAACTAACAAAAATGAAAAATAATGGAAAAGATTTTAGTTTTGTGGCAGGTTAGGTGAATTTTCGATTTCCCTTTTCTTTAAGATCTGTAATATCAGTAATAAAGCTAATACAAGTACAGTACAAGAACAAAGTTTGATGAAAATGATGGACATTATCAACTAGTTTGCCATAGGGGGAGTTAGGAAATAGCACTCCAATGGCAGAAAGAAAAGCCATGTTGCGTTGTTTTATTCTTTGCTACATTGAGGTTGTAGACTTACTGAACACAATTAGAAGTTTCATCGCGATTTCCACATCTTAATTTAACGGCTGTTTTCTTACTAATAAAAAAAACGATGTAACACGTGTGGGTCGAATTGTGATGCGTATTTTAAAAAGTGATTACAGGAAGCTAATGAGGTAATTTCGACGAACAAATATGTATGTAAGTGATATAGTAAATTTAAGTCGATAAAAAAGGATGTTCGTTTCCCTTTTTTTGAATTCTAAAGGTGTACATGTGAAGTTGTCAGACATCAGACCTAAAACTGAATGACTGGTGATTCATTCTTTTATAAGTTATTTGGCCGCTCAGGTGAATACAAGGGGCAGGTGAATACAAAGGGCAGGTGAATACAAAAGGCAGGTGAATACAAAAGGCAGGTGAATACAGAGGGCAGGTGAATACAGAGGGCAGGTGAATACAAAAGGCAGGTGAATACAGAGGGCAAGTGAATACAGAGGGCTGGTGAATACAGAGGGCAGGTGAATNGTGAATACAAAGGGCAGGTGAATACAGAGGGCAGGTGAATACAGAGGGAAGAGGAATACGCTATTTAAGTTTCCTTAACGACATACGATCAGTTCATTTTCTGGGAAAAATTTAAAGCCACCAAAAAAGGACAGTAATATATTCGCACAGTCTTCTTTTATACGAGTACAACTTTAACATTTGATTGAAATTCGACGTCATTTGAAGAAATCTCTTGATAATCTTTTTCTTTCAGTTAATTTAATTTTTTCTAGAAATTGATACAGCATATCTAGAGCTTCAATATTCTCCGCACAAGTAAGTGCGCAGGCTTTTTTGTAGAGATATTTCGAAAAAAATGCAGAACGTTCTTTGGTTAAACTTTTATTTTATTGAAAATTTTCCTCACTCGAGTTATCAGAGAAAGCCACGAGAGGCTTTCCGAAAACTTTATAAACGCCGTTAGAAAAACGCCTTGGAGGTGAAAATTACTTGTAAAGTTAAAGCAATTTTTCGATGAGAGCAGTTTTCGGACTAACGCTTCTTTTACAAAACTCGAGTTCCAATTCCCGTTGAAGGGGGGGAGGGTCACTGAAAACTCGAACCTCGAGCAAGAAAAAAGCCGGAAGAATATTTGAGTGAAATTTTTGATTCACTTCTAAGGCTTAGATCTCCCTGATATTTGGCGTAAGGAGCCCGCAGCTTTCCAGCGATCGCTTTGAACGAGCGGGGCTTGAAAATGTGAGACGAGAGAGAAGCGTCTCAGATATTTGAGCGAAGGTGTCCGGGGCCCTCGGAAGGAAAGAAGAAAGGAAGGAAGGAAAGAAGAAAGGAAGGAAGGTTGCAAGCTGAGGCCGCACCGGAAGTGGTGTGTGCCCTTCTCGTCA
>VOMN01057247.1:0-11448 GCA_014899125.1 Orchestia grillus | reverse complement strand
TGGCCAGGGCATAGGGGCCCAAATATTTTCAAGATATTCAAGATGGCTGTACTGACTGTATTTGTCAGGCTTGTTGCCCAAGTTTAAACGGAATGAGCTAATAGTGGTATTTAGCAATGAACAGACGAAAAGCAGAATGTGAACTAAATAGCAGCATTGTAAAATTTTTATATAATTGTGAGCACATTCATGAACCTGTTATTGGATATTGACATCTTATGATGTCCGCAAGGTTGTTGCATTCACACGGTCGCTGTCGATTACACAGACCGTTTGAATGGACCTCCGGACACCTGGGCAATGACTGTTAACAGGTTAAGAAGTTAGAATCATCGCACATATTAATTTAATCTTGTGTCTTTAAACTGTTCAATGATAATGTGTTTATGCAGTTTAAGTTACGGATGATTTTTCATTGCCGCCCGTTGTGCAAAAATTTTCTTCATTATTCCTCAATGGCAGAGAAAGTTATCCGCGTATTAATTAAGCTGGCCAGACATCGTCATATTAGTGATGATAGGTATACATAAAAATGCTCGCCTGGTGGCGGATCTCGGCCCCTGGTTCGACATCAACATCCATGAAGCAAAGAAGAAGTCAGACTGGATATTTTGGGCGTGAATAAATCCGTTGTGAGCAGCAACTCTGAGTTACATTTTCGGTAATGAAAAGACAAGGTTTTTGCATCCAATTGTGGGCATCTTAATTTTGCGGAAGTTCCAGCAAATTCAAACTGTTTCTCCACTTACAAGCTGGATCAAAGAGAAGAACATTATTTGGTATAACTTGGCCTCGCCTTGAATGGTTATACAACCGAACAAAATGTGTCCTACTTTGCCCTTTTGGTTATGACCTCTAGATGCAAAGAGCCTGGGCGGTTGAGTGGCTTCGTGTAGCTCATGAATCGTGCGAGGTGTTGCCCAAAGCGCGGCTGCTCGTGACAGCGGCATTGTATCGATCTTTTTGCTTCAGTGCACCCTTTGCATGCGGTCGGGCACCTATGCGGCGCCCCATGCCGTAACTGTGATACGGCTAATGTCTCTCCGATGGGGAGCAGCTGCCTCTCCACCACGAGTGCGCTCCTATTTCAATGCAGGTTGCAAGTAACAGCCTGATATTTCAATGCTCACTTTGGAATTGATTGTAATATTGTTGGGTGAATTTGTGGCAGTTTGGATATTTCTAGTGCGGTTTGTTTTATGCTTGGCGTATAAAAAAACTAAATGTGTCTACACAGTGCCACTTTTATACAGTACCAACTGGCGAAATTTGAGCAGGCAACCATGGTTCATGAGAATGTGCATGGAACTTTACAATTCTTGCATTCCTCACACATGAATTTCTCTTAAATAATTTGTGAATTTATCAGTATGCACTAATTTAAAGGGAAGCTAAAGGGGTAGAATTTCATAACTGGAGAATGATCAAATTAACCGACAATTGGTTAAGCATCAAACCAATTTATGAACATTTCTACTCGATTCGTTCCTCTTTTAAGACAAAATTGCCCCTTTTAAAATGGCTCAAATCCAGCTGCAGTTTACCTCTAGCTCTGCTCAACGATTTTTTTATTCCTGCCATTGACGAGTTTCCAAGACTAAAAATATTTTTTGAATGATCGGTTTAAGACTACGCACTGAATGTACGGCTGACACTTGTAAGTATCGGAAACTGGAAAAATTGTCATCAATAATACACTAGATGCTGCATCGCGAAAACCAGAAAGCATTTAAAAGTTATAAAGATTCTTAATTAGAGGACTAAACCTCAAAATTTCGCTCTACAAGCTTGCCCACTATATGGAAGAAATTTTACGGGAAAAGTTATTGATGCCCGAAAATATATTTGGTATTGGCTATCGTGTGTCACTTTCTGCTCATGTAAGTGCCTGTTCATTTTCAGTGCCAAAATTTGACGCTATGTAGCGAAGTTCGCTGAACAATGAAATAAATTCTGACGCTAAGGCAAAAACTTCGTGTGTGATATTTGATGAACAAAATTGAAACCATGATTAATCTAAATACAAGTCAAACTATGAAAAAGTCTTGGGTTAGCCGACCGCAAGCTATTTAAGGCCTAACGGAGCGAAAAACCAACCCATCCGGTGGCTGAAGGTGAAGGTAGCAAAGTAGCGGACGCACAGAAAGAATGAAAAGAACAATTGCCTCTTTTTCTAAAAATCAGGAAAGTCTTCAATTTGAGGTCAATATAGATATCGGAACAGGACAACACAAGCTATTGAAGATTTTTACATTTTTTGCTCGGTCGTCCAGTGTCAAGCGAGAAGATGCTGCGTCTGCAGCATCTTGGATGACCCAGTGAACAGCTGAACACTCTTCTTCCACCCTTTTGTTGAAACCGTAGTTTTCTTCAGCACTTGATTTTTTAATCAGTGATACAAATTTCAGCAAGAATTACAAAAAAAACAGCTCTACTGGTCGGAAAATTTCTGTCTAATTCCTCTATTTAGGGTTAGTTTTTTGTTCTGGCGGGTTTTAATAAGAGACGTTTTACATGTCACTCGGCGTAAGCTCTTTGGGGTGTAATAACGAAAAGATGTTGCATAGCTTCTGTTTCATAAAATACAGTTTGGTAAATGCTTCCGATTACCTCAAGGTTTTCTATTTACCCATCATCAGATCATAGTACTCAAATTACTCTAAACTGTTAGAGTTTACCCCAAAATGAAAGTACCGAGAAACTTGGCCATGTGAGTTCTAAGGTACACGCTAATGGGGCATGCGTCTTCTTCGATTGAACAAGATTGAACAACGAATTCTATCAATCCATGAGATGGAACTATAGACGGAAGGTCTAAAGGCCCGTCTACACTATCAAACTCTCAGTCAATCACGAACAAAACAAAACGCAAGTAAAAAATAAAAAATATGAATTACGTCCAGACAGCGCGTTCGGCCGCATCAATTACACTGTACGAGTGCTGAGTGTAAACAAACAGTTCTGTTCCGGGAATACCTGAATTCAGTTGATGTATGCTAGAGCTTAATTTTATATCTTGCAGTTGCAAATCATATAGGTGTTACTTTTATATAAATATGACATTTTTTTACCAATGTTTAAAAAATATGAGGTCATCGATCATCAATGCCAGCTACAATTTATGCTAAACTAACTAATCCTTAATTGAAATAGCTTCACATAAAAATATTAAATTCATTATCAAGCGAATAAAATACCAAAGTAATTTTTTACCCATTAATTCAAATATTCATCAGCTTTAGACTCACAATGCACTAGTAACACTAGTTGGTATCGATTGTTTCAAATTGTTTTAAACTGTTTCAACTAATGTCAAAAATAAAACACAGTCAAATCGATTCAACAAAAAAAAACCTTGAGCATAAATGAAAAACACAAAGTTTTTGTTCCCCAGTTAATTAAATAAAGCAATTCACGAGCCCAACAGCATTCACAATACATTGACAAGCGACTATTTGCTGTTACTAGGAAAGATTGTGTTTAGAGTATTCTATCCCGTTGGAAAACATAAACACACCGAAATCTGTGCTAGCGCAAGATGTGTTCGTATTCGCGGAGAGTTGAAAAAAGCAAAATCGCTCCAAAGATTGAATGTGAAAAGGGGCCAAAACAAAGTTGTGTGTCTGGATACAGAATCTACATATATAACAAATGGAGATGCGGGATTGTGTTGAGCCACCATACAACTTCAAGGAATAGTGTTTGCAAAGTGCACTATGAAATGTATTATTTTCGCAGTAGAAAATAGATTTGGTTTCAATATTTGCATAGTAAAAAATGTGACAATAATATTGATGACTATGATTGTTACGGCAAATTAACCATATTTTAATAGTTTGCTTATTATGAAACTTTGAAGATCGGAACCGAGCTCTTCTTAGATACAAACTTGCTATGAAAGAACGATGAACTTCTTGATAATCCAACAATTCGTGCATCGTATAGCATTTGACTTCGGTTTCTGTAGACGGTCACTTCACTAAATATAATTTGACTGTAATTGAGTATTTTATGCATTTCGTTTGTATTTATCCCAAAAAAAGTTGAAACCTTCATTGAAAATATAGCAAGCAATAAACGTCATGAAAATTTAAATGCACATACACATTGGCAATAAAAATTCATGGAAACGTCAACACCCAATGAAATATTCTTCGTTGAGAAACTGTGAAACGTTCTGGTACTCTGATTAAATTTGAAAGTTCACTGACTGAATATGAAGCTTCACGTGAGTCAGATAATTCATCGAAAACTCTCCTCATAAAAGACGGCCCGAGAGAACAAAACGGTGAAAATGGTAGTTAAAGAAGGAACGAATGAGGATATGAGAAAGCGTGTAGCCCTAAATCTAATACAGGGTGCGTAAAGTATATGAGGACTCTTACATTTTTGTAATTCAAACTAACTCGATAATAATCAATGTATTTTTTCATTTCAGAAGATCCAATGGCAGATAGTAATATAACTAGTGAAATGAAATGACACGCTGTAATGGTGTCTATAAGAGCAAAACGCAGCAATTTAGAAATTTCTAGTTTTTTAAGCTACCAGACCTTTAGTCTGCAAAGTTAGAGAGGATCTGAATGAAAACAGTGGCGATGAATTGGCCACGAGCAAGAGAAAACAGCAATTTCAACGCCCTTACTCACTCAGAACACGTGAGTTTGTCAAATGAGTGCATGGCATGGCCGACAAAAATGCTGGGAAGTCAATGCGACATCTTGCCAAAGATCTTCAAGTGTCTGAAGGAACAATAATGAATGTTGTTCATCAAGATATCGGATCCAAATCATACATTCTTAGGCGAGATCAGTTATGTCGACGAACAATCAAGAGAATCATTTAATGCGTGTTGTTTTTCTAAAACGGCCTAAGGTGTTCTCAGATACCGTACGCACCCTGCATGCGGCATGCTCGGCAAAGAAACAGAACACCCACTTGTGGGATTCGTTTGATCAGCTCGTGAGGTTGGCGCTAATGGATCTCACTGTCTCTGTGAAAATGCAACAAGACATGGCTGTGGCGATGGCGGAAGATGACGATGGGGATGGGAAAAACGAGGACGTTCACAAGAAGATTCATCTGAAAATCAACCAACTTCTCTGAAGCAGGAGTACTCGTATTTTGACTCAGTGAACAAGAGAGTAGGTCCGGCAAATTGTCATTAAACTCTCATTCCTAGGTTTCTCTTCTGAAGAATAGGAAAATCATCCAGGACACAGGTAGGCGACGGAAAGGGTAAACAGCACCGGTTTGGTTAACGATCACTCCGAGCGCGGCGTAGTATTCATTTAACGAGATCCACCTGAAGAAGGACTAGCAAGAACAAGCCATATCCAGTCCGCATTATTCGGCGGGTTAATTCAGGGGACGCGTTCAGAGAACCCGTACAATGCACGGCAAAACGTTGATAGCTCAGGACCGTATGTCTGGGTTCTTGAGCTTAATCCGCTGATGTCATCGAGAAATTTCGAACTCCGTTCCATAGAAGTACTGGGATTTCAGTAATAATCGGCTGAAAATTCATGGGAATGACGTCCTGTGCCAATGAAAGGACTGTGAAAACCCAGTAACAGTGTTTCACTGTTATTTTGGTGGGTCCAATGCCATGTATATGAACGCTTTTACTGAGCCTCAGTATAGATTCTGATTCAGTAAATAGCGCTCACACACCACACGTGAAACCTGTCAAAAGGCCTTTGAAGTAAGAATGATCGATGAACGATGTTTAAATAAAACGAAGTGTTTTTCAATAAATCATTACTGGAGAAACAGGGTATCGAAGTTGATAATATTGTCAGAATTTAACAACACAGCCGAACTACGATAAGTTAAACTAGAGTAAAACAGAACGAAGACAGAATGCATACTAGTATATGTTTTAAAACGAACAAACAATTCATGATTATCTGTACACATAGATATAGAAATACATACCAACACATGCAAACTCACGAAACGACAGATTCAGAAAACGACAGACTCACAAAACCACGGTCTCACAAAACCGCGGACTCACAAGTCCACGGACTCAAAAAAACCAAGACTCACAAGCCCACGGACTTTCAAAACCACGAACTCATCAAGACCACTGACTCCCAAAATCACAGACTCACAGAGCCACGGACTCACAGAACCTCAGACTGACAGAACCATGGGCCCACAAAACGTAGGCACGCACACAATTAATAACTACAAACTTACAAAATTATCGAACCAAACACAAAAAACGAATACTCAATAAATATTTCCTCCTATGATTATAAACTATCTATATATACCGAAATGTCTGCAATGCTGTCTCAAGCGCATTCCAGGGGGAATGAACTGGCGTGGGGTAAAATGTGATTTTTCATAACAACTCTTACCACAAAAGTATTTACAATGTTAATGAACATTTCACGTCAAGGTGAGAAACAAGTGAACTTTAGACTAGCAGTAGTACAGACTAGCAGTAGTACATATGCAGGCATACATTTGCGCACATAAATATGTGAAACAAATATCGTTATTTTCTACGTACAGGCTTCACATATTAATATCAATGTCTAACTAGTTAAGTAGTAAATTGCTGAAATGGAACAAAGCTCTTGACTTTGATGGGAAAAATACTATTCGTAAATTTTTCTCAAGAAGAGTTAATAATAAAAATAGCAGTTCCCATCACTGGCACTTACAAAAGTATGTGAAGAATTATTATCACGCAATTTACAGCAACTAGCTTACCGAACAGCCCTTACAAGATCCCTCTCCTCATCACACTGGTACCGTCCTCTTTGGGATTAGAGCCATACCGAACGGCTCTGATTCAGATGCAACCGAACCTAAAAATAAACAATATAAGTATGTGCATAGAGATATGTGTATCTTAGAACCAAGCATTTGATGCTGCAAGAAATCAGATGACGTAAGTCCAGATTTGACCAAACCAAATAATAATTTAAATTTGATAATGGTAAAATTTTTCTTATCTTAACTTGTGGTACTTCCATTCACTCAATAGCTTAGTTACCGGTATTTGTAAACATCAGTTCAAACATCTAATGCATGATACTGTTCCATCACAGAATGAAATATTACACCAGTATGTTTGCACTGTTTCATCCAAATCATGAAAACTGTTTGCACGGGTGGAGATAGTCGCAATCATACTTGGAACGAAAAGTAAGATGAAATATTGGACAGCATAAGGTAAAAAAAAGATCAATAACAATCCAACCCAGTTAACAGGAATCTAACTAGCCTACTGCTGCGGGAGCCAGGCAGTCGCCCTGATCTACTCCCACCACATCAGACGGTCGTTTCCTCTTTAGCTGCAAAGGCAAGGAGACACGAGACGAAATTTTTTGGCCGATCAGCATTTTCTCCTCATTACAGTACCTATGGACATAATTGCTCTCTCTTGTTACATATCTCTCTATCATTTTTTCTTTTCTAACACCGCTGGATGGGTAAACATAATAGTAAAGAATAATTGTCTTCAATTTTTCATAGCATTTTGGCAAGATGAAACTTCAAAAACCTGAATGTAAAATATTTCGAGCTCAAAAATAATGACAATGAACAACCCTCACTAAATTCACTTCCTAAAAACTCACTTATAACTTACACAATCGGAGTTTTGTTTTAGTACATCTTGAATGACGATGGTGTACTCCATAGCTCCCTATCAACATGAAATCTGAAGTAAAGAGAGCGAACAGAAGAAGCGACCATTCAGTACGGAGTGTATGTAAATGCCGCGGAAGTCTATGCATAGGTGTGTTCTCGCACTGGATTTCCTACGCACTGAAACAGCCAAATAAGGAAAAGGAAGATTAGACAAAGAAGAGATAACAAAGAAACTATGAAAATTGAAAGAAGCAAAATGGACACGAAAAACAGAAGTCCCGAATAGGTATCTATAGCTGAGGTAATCTAACAGTTCTCATAGCATAGGGTAGACAAACCTATCCCTATTGCGTATCCTATGCCCCCTAAGGGGTCATCACAAACTTTAGTGTATCAAATCCTCCATGAGCTATTATTAAATACGAGTATAGGCGCATATTTTGAGCAGTTTTTAAATTGTTCGAGCACAGTATTGTGAGTTTTCAGCTCTCTACCCACAAGAAACGTGATTCAAAAAGGGCATAAAGAATGAACCAATTAGGTATTAGAATTACTACGAATGTTTTAGCAGGCCAGTGTTTTGCTTCTTGCCCAGTTTTACTATGAAAAACAACAAGGATGGCTGCTCTCATATTTACCATTATTCATTAAGAAAATTATAACTACTATACAGGATACGCTAAATATTAAAAGGGAACCTTTTGGCCATATAAGACATTTTCGATACCTTAAATAGAAATTCTGAAGTACGTAAGCATTGGAATATAACATTCTATTTACAGTCATTAAGGGACTAAACTAACTGCAAAGGAAATGCGGACTGAGTATTGTTTAAAACAGGTTTACCATGTAAAATAAATAAGGATTTTAAAATGTGGAGCTCTATAGAACTTGATGTTACGGCAATAAATGAAAATTGTCCGAGGGCACCGGTAGGTTGCAGTTTTCTGCATGAGTCCGAAGAGCGGAATGAGTGGGAGTTGCGAGAGGTAGATGGGTACGAAAACTTCTGCCAGCAGGCCCGCCGCTCGATTACCAAGGGCTCTACCGATAGAGCCTATGTATTCAGATGCACAATGTGCACAACAATGTTTGTAAACAATAGTTGAGAGCATGCGTTTTGGAAGTATGTCTTTGCTAGTAACTAATGGTCCTATATTGTATTCATTAATGAAAACAATTTCAAAGTTTACATGAGTGAAACATTTTGACAACGAGACCAGATCTTTTTCCAGTTTCTTTGACTGAGGACAAAAAAACGACGAGAAAAAATAGATATCTTCCTTCGGGACTAGTCAAAGTACAATTAGGAAAATGTTTCGAATTTAGAAAATTTTGGATCAAATTTTCGACAAAGTCTTAGTGGAAGTCCAATCGCAGTAGAAAATAAGTTCAAGAACTCCAGTTCGTTATGTAATGAGGCCAAATTAGAACAAACACCATAAGCACGAGCTAACAAGGTCTTGATGCTATTGATCTTAAAACGAGAAGGTCAAAAACGAAAAACACTCATACCAAGACCGGCAAGTGTGGATTTTCGATAAACAGAGCTGTAAAATTTATTACTCTATCGAGAAATTTCGAAATCCAAAACAAATAGAGACTCATTTCCCTCTATTTTCATCATAAATTTCATCATAGGATGTTGCAAATTCATGTAATCAAGGAATGAAATACAATGGGACTTGTCCCGAAGTAATAAAAACGTGTCATCTATGTACCGTATATAAACAATGGTTTTAAATCAGAAGGGCAATCGTCAAGCGACATTTTCTCGTGGAAACTCATAAAAACAACTGCAAATGTAGATCCAAGAGGTAGTCCTATACCAAGCCTCTCCAACTGTTGTTAAAATTTGTTGTCATACATGAGAAACGAATTGAACACTAAGTGCTGCAATATCGCCTTAAAGAGCGACCTGCTCAGTGCTATAATTGAATTTACATTCACAAATGAATAATTAAGACTATTTTCTATCGTTTTATTAAGAGGTACATTTGTAAACAACCTTTCTACATCACGAAGCACCATAAAAAGAGTATTTGCATCATTAATAGGAGTTGCAGTTTCGCTAAAGGCCTTTCAATTTTTTGACCCTATAACAATCACAAGTGATAGGAGTCAGAGTATCATTTGAAGACAGATACTCCATGTTTTAGTTGAGCTTCCCTTAGTGACGGAATATTGTTAACAAGTATTTAAATCCTCACCAGGTGCCAACTTTTTGAAAGCCTTTTTTAATCAAAATTTTACGCATAGTGATAATATCAACATATTTTTAGGTTCAATCAGAGGTATATGCTAAGCCTATACCAGGTTACAAGGGGGATTTGATCATTTTTCCGCAATAAAGTGGAAACTTTTACCAGCTCATAATAAGCAACAGAATATATTCCAACTACCTTACACGGTCCTTTGTACGTGCAACTATTTTTAATTTATTCAGAGCTCCAACTGATGTTCGCCGTATTTTGTACTATGTATCACATAACGACATTGTGATACATTTCTTTCATACTCGGGCTCCATGATGTAGAGGAAGCGTGATGGCCTTGTAACCGAGGGGACCCCGGTTCGAACCTCAGCTCAGGAAGGCATTTTTACGTTACCACGGAGTACTTCCCTTAGAAAATGAAATTCAAGCCGCATATTCCTCGCATCGCTCACCAAACAAATAGTTGAAAGGCATTGAAAACCCAACGGTAAAACATTTTGGAATTATTGAAGGTTTTTTTCTTAACCCACAAGAACTGATGACTTCTACCCTATTATAAATCAAGGACGTATCGCCGGTGGATTAAGGAAGACACTGTCGATTAGGGACGATTTAAAGGCGAATGGGCCGTCTCGGCCTCAAAACGCTGCCATCTCGCTTATATCCGCACCGGCAGAACACGAACGTGATATTCGAAGTTGGCTGTCCGTGGATTAAGGTCGAGAATCTATCGGTTGTTTATGGCTATAATATCTGAGGACGGCAAGCCTCGATCTAAGGCCTTATAATTACCGGTAAATATTGGCCGCGCAATGGACGGACGCGTTCCATTGAACTTGACTTTATGACTGCTGTGCTTGTTGTGTTTGTGTGTGGTGTCATCTACATGTGAGTGTGTTGCGTGGTTTACTGAGTGTTGCGATGGTGTGGAGTGTCATGTGTATGTCCTGCGTTGTGTTAAAGATTGTGTTACATTAGAAAATTAAAATTATCTGTGATATAACGTTAAGGATCATGATATAAACTGCGCCATGCACATATAATAATACTATACTATGATGTTTTTTAATGATAGTTTCTCACACTATACAATAATTTTAAAGTTTCAATGTATTTGATGTAATGTGATATATTAGACAGATAATATTTGATATTGTTATAATACATTATATTTTGTGATGGAGGAAATAATTGGGGTTCTCCAGTTTGTGCCGGGCTGGGATAGCTTCCCGTGTGGGTGGCTGGACAGGTGCTGTCGGGATCTGTCGCCTTATTCTGCTGTTCTGTTCTCCTCGCCGACAGCAGCCTGAACGCAACATAAATTCGACTTCGCTAGTGCAGCGAGTTCAATTCGGCAGAGCCCTATGGACGCCTTCCAAACGAGGCTGCTGCATCACATATACCACGGCCACTCATCTATTGAAACGTGTGACAGCGTGAAAAATATGAATCGTATTCGGACTCCAGCTGTGATGATGGAGCGGGAGATGGAGTAAGCCCAGAAGAGTGGACGACCGGCATGGGGGATGGCCCAGGACTCTGGAGGTTGAAGGAGACCGCGGAATGGCTGTGGCAGATGCGGGGCTCAGGTACGTCAGTTCTCCAGCGTGTGCTGTCATGGC